>JAVVLW010002529.1:0-25000 GCA_034401795.1 Chaetoderma sp. LZ-2023a | reverse complement strand
CTTTTTTAATTAGCAGATGCCACAATCATAGTGATGTACCTATCAGGAATATTGATAAGTTTATCAGGTGTACAAATTGTATGTTTTTGATAGGTTTACAATTTAATAATCATTCTCTTCAATATTTTGCAAAATTCAGAGAAATGAAATGAGTAGGATAGATGGAAGCCAGATAAAATATCCATTTGAGTTTTTGCAATTCACTAGAAGCTTTGGGTAAAAGGGTAAAAGGTGTGTGTCTTTGAGATAGTATCACATTTCTTTTAAAATAAAAAAATTGCTGAAAATTCAAATACTCATTCTGTACTAAATATTTCAACATGGTATTTGCCAATAGCAGTCTGACCTGTCACAGCTTATCATCATTACACCTTGATGTTGTAGGTCTAGGATCTTTGATCGCATCAAAGGCTTGTGACATGTCGATACCCATTTTGTGAAAGTCCCAGTACATGGACATGGTTACTGGCATGAACAATCACTGCACCTGTATAATGTTCTTGCATCTGCATCATTGGTTAAAGCTACTCCGAGAAGCACTAGAGACTGCAGGAGATTTTTTTGGGTTTGGGCAGCACGATAATGGTACCTTGGCTAGCATTGCCGATGGTGAGGTGTTGCATGAATGAAGAGTTAATTATATACATGTTTGGTTGCTATCACCTGTAAATTTAAAGAGTTCATAGATGGTGCTGTCTAGTCGAGATGCACGTCCATTTTTCACGGCCTTAAGTGCCACAGTTGTTTCGATCGGTAGTTGTAGTAGCCTAGAATCACCTACGAATGTGTCTAATAGCTGATTGGCTGTTTCGTTTCCGTGACCTGGTTCTTAGGCCCTGCCTGATGCAGTTGCCTTCGGTGTTGTTCACGCAAAGTGATTGTGGTGGACTAGCAACTCCCATAGCCATTGCTGCCCTAATCATTTCATGATAATCATCTCCGGCTGTGATGTCATCTGCTAAATAGTATGGCATTGGATTCTTGGCGTAGGTGTGTGTGGTCCCTGCTCGAAACCACTTTGATAGATGAGGAGGCTTTGTGTATTCTGTTGTTAGGATAACTTTCCGATGAGCGGCTCGGCCATGTAGTGTGTCATTGTGTTGTTCTCCCCAATAAGTCTTATTACATTTGTCGCTAATGTTCCAATGCGTCAGCATCACTCTACGTGGCAGGGAGGAATGGAGAAACACTAAAATCCTTGGTTCACTGAATTGCCACTCTTCTGACATCACTATACATTGCTTTACGGGAAAACTTGCCTTTAAATCCTTTGTGTGCATTAACATCACTGAGACACAGTGGCCTCGGCAAGACCATCCTTCAGGAGACGGTGTAAGGGAAGCGACGAAGAGGCAAACAGAAGAAAAAAGTCTTTGAAGACTGACCAGCAAAGCCATTTGCAGTGACTCAGGCCACCGCACCCCGCTGCTAAGAGTGAAGTACACTAATGCTAAGATCATCAGATGGGCATCCTTAAAATTCCACACTGATTTAAGGAACCAAGGCAAGACAAGGCAAGATAAGGATCAATGGGTCATGGATGCCTAGGGCCGAGATAATATGCTTGGATGCTACGATGTGTGCATAACTGATATTGTATAACTGAAACAGCTGGCCAGCACGGAGACAGTTCTAGATGAGCTTGGCACCACATACATCTTTGTACTATAACCCATCATCGTTGGCCGAACAATATAATTCCCAACAATGATACATGCACTATGTGCAATACAGTCCAACTGTCAGTGACCATGGTCCAACATAGACGGTCTATGTTTGGTCATGTACTGTGCATGCCACAATACAGGCCTGTACAGAAATCCAAGAAATTCGTCCCACTGGGTGCCAACAGTTTATTCCACCCAGCCTCTTAAAGTTTCTTGAAAAAAAGAAAGAGATTTCTCTCAATCAGACGCATGGTTTTAGATCAGATTAATTCTGAAAAGCAAGAGTAAACTGGATAATATCCCAGATTATCGCCAATCTGATCAAACAAGCAAATTCAACAGGACAAATTCAATATATTCAAATAAAATGTTTAAGAATATTTCGCAATTTTCAGCGTCAAAATGTATTCATATTTGATTGAAACAATGTCCAAAATATTTCTGCAGTTTCATACATATTGCTCCAATGGTGGTGGTGGTTGTGATGGTGGAATAATAATAATAATAATAATAATAATGATAATAATAATAATAATAATAATAATAATGATGATAATAATAATAATAATAATAATAATAATAATAATAATAATAATAATAATAATAATAATAATAATAAGAGCCGCAAGCGGCGATGCATCGGGGCCGAGCGGCTAGCATCCCGGTCAATAAGATGAGAACCTTACCTGAGCCAACTCTTAGAGGTGGCTTAGAACCTAAATAGCCCCTTAGATTTGATAAAGTTGGATTAGTGCTGTCAATTTTATTGAATTATGTGAGAAGGTTACAGTAGGAATCTTCTTTATCTGCCCAGTCTACCCATCTTTGAATGTTGTTTTGAAAAACAAACAATAATGTGTCAACAACGCCAGTAAAAATATTAATACAAAATTGATTTAGGTGACTTTAACATATAAAGGCCATATACCAACTCCTGTGATACATTATGGGACACAAGATGGAAGTATGTATGATTACTGTATTCTGTGGCTGTAGTAGTAGAAACATCCTACAGCTGCAATCAGCCCTTCTTCATTTTTTTCACACTGTGTCTTGTCCTCAGCCGAAATCCTTAGCTTCCTCTGGTCCATTCTTGACTTGAGTGTACCGAGTCCTGCTTTCTTGAGGTCACATTGTAGCATGCTTAGCAGATTTATGCAATGACGTCCTCTCCTGGCTTTGTAATTGCTGGCTCGGAGTATGGTGAATTCCAAGGCTCTCTCTGTTGGTGTCTCTTCTGGCATCCTTAGCACATGGCCAAACATGAACCATCTTTGCAGGGCGACTTTTACAGACAACGGCGACGTATTACACATCTTGTGTAGTGCATCGTTGGAAATTATGCTGTCTGGCCATCGGTGTCCACTGATGGTAGGTAGGTGTTTACGGTGGCAGGCATCGAGTTTGTCTAGAGCTGCCTTTGGAGCTGCCCAGCTGTTACAGTTATACAGCATGTTGCATTGTATAAACGTAGCCTCTTATCAAGGGCATATTTGATCTACGAATTCATAGCTTACAGAAGGACTGGAAAGCTATGTTCCCCATGATGCAGCGTGCAGAAATATCAGCCGTACTGCAAAGCAGTGAGCCCAGGATTGTACTTTTCCTCCATGGTTAACTACCACAGAGTGGGCCGTCATTTTCTATAGTTTCATGCTTTGTCGATAGGTATATGTGGGTGAACTCTGTTTTGGATTCATTCATAAAGAGATTCTCAATTTTTAGTTTGCTTGCAGCTATTGGGAGAAGTTCGTCAAGGGGTTTCTTTTCCTCGTCTATGAAATCCACACCGCCGTCATATTCCATTTCTAGCGGCATGCCCAGTATTTACACTGGGGGTGGGGTGTGTGTAGGAGTGGTGGTGGTGGTGGTGGTATTGTGGAACCTTCCCACACAGATTTCATTGTGGCAGCAATTTAGCAGGTGAAAGCACCGGAGATAGACCATCTCCCTGTGGGGAGCCGATTGATGTCTTAAACTCTACAGACTTCACTGACTCGTACTCTCAGCTTGGTGTCTGCAAGCAGTAGTCTCACTAGTTGTAGCTCATCTTCATTGCAACTGGCCTGGCGTAGTACATCTGGGATCTTTGAGCGTTTAATTGTGTCGAAGGCTCGTGACATATCAATGCCGATTTTGTGGAAGTCCCAGTATTTGGACATGACTACCGACACATGCATGTGTTGAGCCCATACAATGTCTGCGCAGCTGCGCCCACGTTTGAAGCCACTTTGACATGATCCGGTGAAGTAATCGATCTTGTCTCAGATGCGGCATAGAGTAACATTGGATAGGATTGTCCGTATGCTGTTGAGGAGCACAATGGGCTGCAGATTGGATGGGGGCCCAGGTGGCTTCTTGGTGTCTTGGCCTACAGCGTCGATGGGAAGGTGGTGCATAAAAGCTGAATTGATTAGGTACGTGATCGGGTTTGAGATAATGTCACTTACATATTTGAATAGTTCTATGCTCATGCCATCAGGTCCAGATGCACGTCCATTTTTCAGGGCTTTAAGTGCCTTCTCAACTTCTGCTGCTTTAATTGGTGTTAGTAATGGCCTGGGGTCGCCTGAGAACGGGTGCAAGGGCTCATCATCGTTGTCAGTGAACTGTTCCTTGAATCATTCTCGGATCGCCTCGGCTTTTCCCTGGTCAGTCCCAATAAAGTGCCCTTCAGAGTTGTGTACAGTGAGAGTGGTTGTGTGTGTAGTTAGTAACTCTCAGGGCTCGGGCTGTCCGAAACATTTTGTGACAGTTATCTGTGGCAGTGATTTCACCTGCCCCGGAGTCTGCCTGTTGAATAGCACAATCTTTTAAGCGTTTGCTAATGTGGCGCAGAATAATATTGCACTCCCGGCGTAGTTTGGTGCAGTCTTCACTTTGGCCACTTTGATAGATGCGCAGCCGTAAAGTTTTCTGCTCTGCTGACAGTTTTACTACTAGAGGGTCGTCAGTATACCTAGTTTGGATGTTTTTAAGAACACCTATGGTGCTGGTAGTGGATGATTCCATAGTTTTCAGTATTTTGGTTAAGGCTTCATTTGGATCGGAGCTGACATCGATGTTAGCTATCTGCTCCCTGAGGGCTTTTTTGTATGACATTTGAGTGTCAGTCTCATTGATGAGCTTGGGTAGGTTGTAGGTGACTCTACCCTCTTGCCTGGTATGGTGTTTATATATTAGGTAGAGATCGTTCATCTGACGGCGTGTGATGACTAGCTTGTGGTCAGAATTGAGGCCTGTGCCTCAATACGAACGAGCGTTCCCGAGTAAGGGGTTTGCTTCTGTCTTGCATAGTATGAAGTCTATTTGGTTGACAGCTGTTGCAGCCTTAGAACCTTTTGGGGCTTTGTGATCAGTAATGTGTCCAGTCCATGTTGTCCGGTGACAAGCTGATTAGTATTTTTTAGTCTATGTAGAAAATAATTATTTACTTCTAATAAGAAGAAAGAAAGGCCGTGTCATATTTAACATATAGAGCATACTATGCCTGCTAAGGTCCTATAAATATGTAAAGTATTAAACATTAGAAATATTGTAATTTTAAGTTAAAAATAAATGAAAAGTGAAAAAAAAAGGTTAATGAATAAATATCGATTTTACTTGAATTACCTCCTTTGAAAAATATATGAGATGGTAGTTTAATTTGTATAACTCCGCATCTGGTTGTTAAAGAAATGATCGGACACTTTCGAAACTGTGATATTCGGAATCAGCATCACCAAAAACCTATATACCGTCATTTTCATTGGGAAACTAGGCAATAACGCTGGTTGCTATGGACAGCATTTGGTTAATGCATTTCCAATGGCATAATCGAATCCCGATGCGAAAATCGTAATATCTCGGGAACTGCTTGGTATATTCGAGTTCTGTAAACGGTTCCTGATATGGAATCTCGCTCCGAATTTGATAAACGAACGTGGAAATAATCGGCCCAGAATTGCGGCATTTATCGGCAAATCACTAAAATAGAAGACAGTACGCATATTTGCAATATCAGACACGTTAATATGTTGGCTAACGATTTTATTTCATCTATCCATGAGAGAGACTATATATAACATTGACAGTGTATAACTCCTACCAAGAAACATTACAAACCATACCCTGATAACGCAGCTTACTGGGCCGATGCTGGCTCGATACCGACCATAATAATACTACTGGCCGGAAAGTAGCGCCATTAGAACTCGCAATAGTTAGACACTCTAAAATTTGTAGTTATCCCTGGCCTAGTACTGAACAACGACGACGACGACGACGACGACGACGACGACGACGACGACGACGACGACGACTTGTGAACCAGTAGTATATATCTATATGAATGTAAATATGTTCCCCACATACTTTGTATAAAGTCTGGGAGTAATAAATTGTATTGAATTGAATTGTTATCTAGGCACATACCTTATACAGTTGATCATCTGCATGTGACAGAAAATACGAACGTAATATATTCCTATGACTAGTAGTAACGTACGAGTGTTTTATCCGCCAAAATCGTGACGTCATATCGCTGAGATCAATCGTGATATAGGCAGACCTTCAATGAAGCGTTCATGAATGCTGTCAAATAATGATTTATGGTCATTTATTCGATTTTGAACCTATGCGGCCGTGGTCTAGACTGACCACTGTGACATCAAATCCAGTAATATATACATCTACTGCGCTGGTCAGCAGCAGCTTACATTCAAATTAGGTCCATAATAATTGACATAATATGTGTTATATAATCGAAATATTTCATCTGGCCTGCACGGTTGACAAGTCTAGTTTGCTCTGACTCACATTATTGAGTCAATTGAATTGGAACCTATTTACGTGAAAACAGTCCTAAGCAGATAAATAGAGACAAATTACGAGACAGACACACATGCAATAGAGATACCTGAGCTGTCAATCAATATATTTCCTGACGTCACGACTAGAGCTGTCCGTCACGGAAATTCGAACAGTCTGCCACTAATGTATAGGATCTGTATGAATTCACACTTTAGTCAACATTCTGATAGGCAGCAACAGCATCAGTCGAATTAGTTTCGAAAGATTCAAACGCTTAGTCGAATAATTACCTTGAAATTGAGATTCTGATATTTCAGGGTTCCATGATATCAATCGACTACAACACGTGTAACAAGAGGGCGGGGCCTAGACAGAAATGGGCGTTCCATAGCTAGATATGGATCTCTTGAATTGGTGTTTTTTTGAAATTGTACAACTAGAATGAGTGGTTCGTTTATCGAGCCAGTCATTTCAGTAGTAAACTTTCGAAAATGTTCTCTTGTTCTGCAAACCGCCATTCCGCAAGCCCACTTTCGCCATGAAAGGGTTCATTTGGCAAGCTGCATGTTGCTATGTGTCAGGCTGTGACGTAATGCGATTGACCTTGAAGAGGGATGGAGGGAGGGGCGAGAGAGAATATGAGAATGCGAAAGATTGAGATTTATATTTGGGGAATTCAGGATTCAAAGTTTCAAAATGATTCTAACGCGTACACATTTTGGAGATTATAGCCAGAAATAGACGGAGCATAGCTAGGATTTTGCGAGACATAGGTAGAAATGATCTAGGCATAGCTAGAAATGATCTGGACATGGCTAAAAATGATCTGGGAATGGCTAGAAATGATCGGAGCATGGCTAGAAATGATCTGGGCATAGCTAAGAATGATCTGGGCATAGCTAGAAATGATCTGGGCATGGCTAGAAATGATCTGGCCATGACTAGAAATGATCGGAGCATGGCTGGAAATGATCGGAGCATGGCTAGAAATGATCTAGTTTTGGCTAGAAATGATCGGAACAAGGCTAGAAATGATGGGGGTGTAGTGAGAAATGACCGGGCACGGGTGGAGATGATCTGGGCATAGCTAGAAATGGTATGGCCATGACTAGAAATGATCGGGGAATGGCTAGAAATGATCGGGGCCTAGCTAGAAATGGTATGGCCATGACTAGAAATTATCGGGGAATGGCTAGAAATGATCGGGGCCTAGCTAGAAATGATCGAGGCCTGGCTAGAAATGATCGGGGTATGGCTAGAAATGATATGGGCATTGCTAGAAATGGTCGGGGCATGGCTAGAAATGGTCGGGACATGGCTAGAAATGGTCGGAGCATGGCTAGAAATGGTCGGAGCATGGCTAGAAATGGTCGGAGCATGGCTAGAAATGGTCGGGGCATGGCTAGAAATGATCGGGGAATGCATAGAAATGGTCGGGGCATGGCTAGAAATGATCGGGGAATGCCTAAAATGGTCGGGACATGGCAAGAAATGATCGGGGTATGGCTAGAAATGATATGGGCATTGCTAGAAATGGTCGGGGCATGCTAAAAATTGTCGGGGCAAGGCTAGAAATGATCTAAGCATGGTTAGAAATGATCGGAGCATGGCTATAAATGGTCAGGGCATGGCTAGAAATGGTCGGGAAATGCCTAGAAATGGGTGGGGCATGATTAGAAATGGGCGGGGCATGCTTAGAAATGGGCGGGGCATGGCTAGGAATTTATCCCTTTTTATTGTCTGGATTAAGAGTGATGTACGGGCATAAAGTGTTTGAATTTTGGGTCCTTACACTCTTTGCTTTTTTAAACTTGTTTTGATTATTATTAATCTGTGATGCAATCGCAGATTATAGAAATCACTCAGGATCTTTCTTCTTCTTCTTTTTCTTCCTCTTTTCTGTCTTCTTTCTTTCTTTCTCTCTTTCTTTCTTTGTTTCTTTCTTTGTTATTCTTCGTCAAAAGCTTTGCACGGTATCTCTTCCTACAGTTTCATCCGATCAACTCCAAACTTGGCCAACTCTTGCTACCCAGCCTGGTATCGTGTGCATGTAGTTTTACTTTGGATCTTCCCAAGGGGTTTCTAGCTACCCACTTTTCCGTGGACAAAAAGTCCCTTAGGCAATGTATGGGGATTTTCAGTATTGATCTTTGAAGAGCGACTATACCTAGAGCTTTGATCGGATCGCTACAATACTTGAGTAGGACATTACCCTTAGGGTCTTGAAGATGGCTGCTTACGAAAAAGGTGACATTGACCACCATTGCATTGAATATGGCCCCATAAGGAATGAATGTGGGTTTTCAGGATGGATCTTTTAACTGCAACTAACCCTACAGTTTTGATCTGATAACAAGCACACTTGGTTAGGATGTTAACATTGGGGATGGCTTTTTCTAAGGAGGCATATTTTGGTTAAAAAAATTACCGGTTTTCGTTTTTGCCAGAAATGAACTCAGAATACAAAATAGCGAAAAAAAATTTCTAAAGGACCGCCAAGGTGTACATTTTGGTCAAAATATCAGTTTTCAGGTTTTAATCAGAAATGCGCTCATTTTATTTAAATGGCTGCCATAATTAATTTTGCTCCTATCGACTTGAAAGTTGATGATCTTATAGGTCATGACGCGTAGGATGACGTCATAATCAATTACAGCATGGATGACTCGATTTAGTCCGTCTTAAACGCTTAATAGTCAGACACATTGTAAGCATTGCATGGCATTACTATTTAATAAACATTATGTCGGCATGCGACTGCGCCCAGTCAAATTAGGTTCAAAATATACAACAGCTAACCTATATAGTTTCCTGGAAATTGATAGTGATAGAGTTCAGGGATCGATCCATTCGAACAGGAGCGAGGTATGGGCGGAGTTTAGCTGGAGATGCGCGGAGAATAGCTAAAACTGGAAAGTCCAATCCATGGACCAACATGGCAACAACTCCAATCCGAATTAGTATCAGAATGTCCAACACAATCCATGGACCAACATGGCAACAACTCCAATCCGAATTAGTATCAGAATGTCCAACACAATCCATGGACCAACATGGCAACAACTCCAATCAGAATTAGTATCAGAATGTCCAACACAATCCATGGACCAACATGGCAACAACTCCAATCCGAATTAGTATCAGAATGTCCAACACATTATTTATTGCACCATAAACGGTCTATAAGTGTAAATGGGATTTACTGCTTTAGATAGAAACACTCATTTGCAGAACTATAGTTGTTTTGAATGTACTGTAATCACGACGCTGTCTTTATTGCTAGGTGTACATTCAGGAAGTCCAGGCTGTACCCTCTAAACTTTTGAATGCCAGTATCTTATCTTCAAGAAGATACAGAGAGAGGCTGTAGAATAGATAGTCACTTTCACCATGGATAGTCACTGCCTTTAATTTCCATGAGAATCACTATGTGACGTCATCGCGTGAATGAGTCTTGTGAAATGACATCATCGTGTGAAAAATATTGTGTTCCTGATGATTGATAGCTCAATGCAGCTCATTTAGACACTGGCATATTAATGAGATGAAAGAGAAACACGTGTGTGTGCGTGCGTGCGTGCGTGCGTGCGTGCGTGCGTGCGTGCGTGCGTGCGTGCGTGCGTGCGTGCGTGCGTGCGTGCGTGCGTGCGTGCGTGCGTGCATTCGTGCGTGTGTGCGTGCGGTGTGTGTGCGCGATGTTAATACAGCATAGGTTGTTGAGACAGGTGGTTGGTGTATGCCTCTAGATGGCGGCCCCAGGGATTGAGAGGGCGGTGGGGGCCACCACGGATCGCCGAACGGCTGCCAGTTGAGGGAGGTGGTATCATTTTAATTCCGACACTAATACTATCAGTGTCTGAATGCCCATTTAGAGACAAGCCTCCACAGTGATATACATCGCTGATCGCCTTGTGATCAACCACACCAGAAGGGCCGACCTCTCTCTCTCTCTCTCTCTCTCTCTCTCTCTCTCTCTCTCTCTCTCTCGCTCTCTATTCTGTGTAGGCTCAGACAAACACGTAGTCTCTGCCAGAGTCGCATCGGCATAATGGGACCACCCATAAGTGTCTTCCATCTGCCTTGACAATACTCACCTGGGAGGATGCTAAAGTGATTAGCATTTGCACCACGACAGACTCTGGTATGTTCACATGTTACGCAGAGAATCTGGTGCTGAGCAGGGGTCTCCAGCAGACAACCACGTCCTACCCTCTCCACTCCATAGAGTTGGCAGACAGACTCGATCTCTTCACGTGGGTGAAAGCGGTCGTAGATGTTTCTCCTCAAGGGGTCGACCCAAGGATTGTATTGGGGGTTATCCCGGAAATTGGCCCACTTGGCATCCAATATCATGACAGTCTCAGTGCCCTGTGCCATTGCTGTAGACGCCAGCACGAGCAGTATGATGAGAATCATGGCTATATATAGTTAAACTGAACAGAGTATATTCCTCGAGAAATATCTGTGCCAGATCGAGACCTGTTCCATCCGGATCGACAGTGATCTCTATCCCCTCAGGGGCAGGGGCTAGCTGCTTCACTCTGCCACCGGCTAAGAAACGTAGCTCTAGGACTATATGAGTTGTTTGCAGGCTAGTGAGTCCAACTCGTTAAAGCAGTTTAACAGCACCCTTGGCTTTGGAGACATGTGACACTCCATCTACCCATAGGATGCCCTCCTGGAGGTTAACAGCTTCTTCTGGTCCCTCGAATGGACGACGCAGCAGGAGCTCTCCACCTGTAACCCCAACCCGGTGACCCACCCTCGGCAGGGAGACACCTTTACCTATGTCGGTGAGGAAGGATGATCCCCGATTGTAGAGCTTTCGAACTGTCCCATCCTTTTTCACAACAGTGGATAGGGGAGTAATATCTATGTCAATGACTGTGGGAGGTCTATATAGGGGCAACCATGTTTGCCAGTCACCCTCAGGTCCAGCGCATTACCACACTTCATTCTTCTCAAATATGAACTGCAGGGTCAATAGCAGACCATCATGGGTCATCGGCGGGGCACCGCCCATAATAGGGTTTGACCAGATGAAAGCTGAGGTCGTTATTTAGGGTGTAGATGTCTGCCACCTCTGTATCCGAGGGCTCAATCAACGGCTCGAGGATGTACTTCCTCTTCGCGAAATCCTACCGAAACATGATCTTGTGGCCATCTATGTTGCGACCCAGGTGCATCTTCGACACATTCTTGAGGTCTGTGAGCAGCTCCACCCCATCACCACCAATGGGGTGGAGGGAGAATGCCTTTGAGTTTGCTTCTTACTATAGGGCGAATGACTTGCCATCGCTCTCTTCTACCTTGGCAGCATCAACCGCGTACACATCTGCTAGGTCAGCAAGACCAGTCGAGTGAGCAAATATGGGTTCCATAGCACTCTATAGGAGGGGTTTAAACAGGAGATATAACCATGCCGATTGTCCAACTGCTGCTCTCCGGTGGTGACAACGTAATCTTACCCTCTCTAGAGGGGAGACAGGTGGTACAGTACCGTGTAGAAGGGGTCCTCTCTGAGGTGCCCCAGCGGGGCACAACATACATACCTGCCGATGTGCTACATGCTGGTAGAAGTCGGCCGGGACGTGATAGAGTATCTCCCAGGTGCCAACAGCAACCTATGGAAAGCTATCAGTCCTAGCCTGTTCACACCTGTAAATCACCTGTTTGACAGCCCCTCCATTAACATATATGCCAGCACGGATGGGATATCAGACACCCATTTAGAGTTTACCCTCTTATTACTCATTGACATGATGACAACATGATATCACACCAGGAATATCTGACCTTTGCTGAGATGATGAAAAGCCAGCTACAGGGTTGCCCATTCATGACCCCTGCACCGATAAAGGCCCTAAACGAACAGGTGCTCATACTGGAACAAGAAGGAGAGCGACTACAGCAGGACAGCTGGTATCAATAGAACGTGAGCATTGCACGGAGGCGATGGAACAGTGATGGTTCCCAATACTGGCAGGCCTTCCTTGAGGAGAGTAAGCAGGACGCAGGAGTATTGACAGACGACGATGAGCCAGATGTCATGCAGTGGGAAGGGGAGATGGCGCAGAAGTGTAAGACCAAGAAAGCCAATCAGCGGTGGACCTACTATCTTGGTCATAACGTGAAGTTCCAGATGTCACGTCTCAGAAAGCTACAGGCACCCGACATAGTGCTGGATGACCACTGTCTAAGAGACATCTGTCTCGACACCAGCAAGCTGGCATGGTTTGCCAGGCTCTCCAAAATGAACCCTTCTATGATGCATGAGCAGATTCTGCAGGCGATGCCGTTTAAGCCTCCAGATATACTATGGCAAAATCAGAGTGGCGGAAGAAACCAGAACTATACCCCTCCCTGACAGCTGACGAGGGCGGTACCATCCATGGCTGGCGACTCCAACAGATAGATACCATCAGGCAGAATCTCGTCCATGAGGCAGAAAAGTACAGCAGAATGCGCAGGCGATATAAGACAGCCTACAACGTCATCGCGCATACAACCACTTATGTGGGTGTGATTGGAGCCAGTGATGGGGTGGCAGCTGTGGCCACTCTCGCTACAGGGGTGGGTGCCATCGTCACCATCCCGCTGAGTGGCGTGACACTAGCCACCACTGTCTTGACCACGGGCTTTCGGGTGGGGCAACGGCAGATCACAAGGAGGCTGGAGAAGCATGATAAGTACGTGACAGTGGAACAGAGTATGCTACGGACTATCGACGAGTCTGTCAGCAAAGCTCTCGAAGATGGCCAGGTCACCGATGAAGAGTACCACCGTATATTGAAGGTCCAAGCCCTGTACTGCATGAAGAAACCTAAAGTGCGACAGCAATACCTCAAAGGCTCCAGTGGGCGGGTTGATATGGAGGAGTTAAAAAACGAGATGGTACGTCGAGGTCACCTCGCTGTTCTCTGGAGTCTAGATGACCACACATAGTGTGCTGCCTGTACGGTAGCTTTAAGAACACCAGTATGGATAGCCATCCCACTGAACCTCACGACTGTCATCCGGAGCCAACTGCCCCCTCCTGGGTACACCCTTGACTGGCCTAAGAGGTCTACTGGATGATATACCAGAGCTAACACCTTTCTCCATCACAGTGGATGGACGGTTCCGAACCAGCTTCTCCATCAACGCACGACTGCTGACCAACTGCCCCATCACCATCAAGGATGCGAAGCAAGCTCATACTTTGATGGCTGCTCCAAGCCTCTCATACTGGAATCAGCAGCTGAACTTTGCCGTGTGGTGTGCCACGGTAGGATGTGGAGAATTTCCACCCTGCTTCACTCCTATTCTGCTACTCCTGAAGCTGTGCTCATCGCCAGCTGTCTCAGATTCCACGTGTACTTCATGGTGCGATGAATACTTCATGAGCTGGGTGCAAGCCTCCCTGATACAAACGCCTTAGACCCACAGCTCAACAGTCATAGCGTCTCAGCGGCCAGCAGACTACAGAGAAAGTTCAGCGCTCACCCAGACTATCGGTGGATTGTGGTGACAACAGCGGTCTAGGGGTTATGTACAGTGACCCGAGACATGACTACTCAGGATTCCTCTATTGAACACCCCAACGAGTAGTCCGTCAGAAGACAGCGACATTCTCGTTCGAGTCGGACTCTGACCCTGGATCGCTGTTGCAAAATATGCACATCACTGGCTTGCTGCAGGACTATCGAGATGTATGGAAGTACTTTGTCCCACACACCACCTCAGGCCTCACACCAGCAGGGATCGTTCGGATCAACCAGTCCCTGGAAGCACTGTGCTACTGCCTACTTACAGTACAGACCCAGCTGCGGCATTCCATAGATGCTGTCAGAGGTCCAGTAGTCGTATTGCTAAGTTCCAGCAGGGGTTGCAGAAGGCCCGTCGCAAACATGACTTTCCTATTTCACCACACCTACAGTTGATTCCGAGCAACATGATCGTGAACATCGAGGACCTCCGAGTCAGGAGTCAACATGATAGTCGAGGGGTGTTCCCCCGGTGTCAACTTCGGCTTCAAGACTGACATCAACGCACCTACGCATAGTATGGGCCATACAGTCGTTCCGACCCTGACACTGCAGCCAGTCGACACGGTAGCTCCACATGTACTGACCCTAACACTGCAGCCAGTCGACACGACACCACTTCCCATGGTAGCTCTATGAGTGTTGTCAGGCCTAGCTATTGTGGCGCTCAGGATCGGCCTACTCTGCCACTAGCAAATCAGCTATAAGACTATCCTGACTCTCTACAGTAGCAGTGGGGACGATGGCGAGACACTGAAACAGCTTGGCATGCCCTACAGCCCCTATACCCGCTGCCAACATGCACATCCAAGGGCTGGAGGATTCTGCAGCGCATCCTTTTTCCAGCTTGTAGTATCGCAGATCCTTGTTCAGCTCTGAGTCCGGTGATGCCATGGCGGTCTGCAACTGCTGGAACACATCTGACAGATACTCCCGATCCCTGTAGAAACCTTTAGCTCGCAGGAGCTGCTCGACGACACTCCAGCCCATGATAAGGTATTCGAGGAAGCAGATCTGTCCATTGCCAAATCCTAGATAGAGCTTCACAGTTGTAGTATTTCTCGCATGGCATGACCCCGGACATGTTTAAGATGTCTCAAGATGAATATTCCTGAGTACCAACCCAGCCACCTTGCAGACGCAGACTGGGAAGATCTTATTAGCTCACTCGACCGGGTATGCAGACATTTAACCCCGTTGGATACTCAGTGCTTAAACAATGACGTCAATGGTACAGATCGTGAAGCAACTGCATGAGTGCCAGGCGAGTCTTCAGAAGGTGGAGAACCTGCTGCGAACCAAGACACAGAAGCTACTGACCAAAGCAAAAGCTGACAGGGGGAAATGAGGTTCTTCCTGCCACCACTGTGGCTGTCCTCGCTACAGTGGTGAGTGGGGTGGCTGGGCACTGTCTCGGAATAACTCACCCCATCCCAAAGATCGCCCTCAGTGGGGCCTCCTACACTGTTGCTGCCAAGATCATGGGTGAACATGTTACACTAATGGAGGCCGCGGTTCTAGGGCTAACAACGAGTGTAATGACTGAGATCATCGTCGCATACGTTTAGTCACTCTGAATAATGTGAGACGGATCACGAGATCCCTGCAGTATATGAGGCATGGCGTGCCGGAGGGCCCATAGTCAAGCACACGGACTGAGGATTGCTAATGCCCGGGAATGGTGGACCACCCACAAGACATGCCCCTGGAGAGAGGGCCATTACCCTGAGCACTGCTACCTATTCCCTTGGTGGACTGCATGGTCCTCCTATGCCCAACTATTTCTCTGGGGGTATGACTAGTAGGTTTAAGCCGTCTGTATATAGCACTATGACTCTGTCACTCACAGACCTAGAAAGCAAAGAGCTAGGCGATCTTGCTCACTTGGCCGAGGCACGCCTCGGTTCAGAGGACACTGTTGCCCCCTATCTCCTTCCTAGACTTCGATGAGAAGGGAGACCCGCAGGAGATGCGAGGTACCATTCCAGCCCGAGATCTCATCAGGAACACTGATACGGTAGGACAATTGGCCATTAACAAGGCCAAGAATGTATACAAGGGGATGGGCATCAAGGAGAGGGCGACGATGCGAGGTATGCTCAGAGTCGATGAGGCTGGAGCCATCAAGGTTATGGCTGAGTCCTTTGCACCGGACCTGGTTAAGGATCTCCTGAAACCACGGTGCTCATTCATCCAGGATGGAGAGAATCTCAAGATAGGCACCCTCGGCTTGAGCCATATCACTGTCGATGGCCAAGCAGGTGCTACCGCCAGCCTCCAGCTACCAGAGGTGAAGAAGTCAGGGTTCTTTGGTTTGCCGTTTAGGTCTTGACATACTCGGTAACGGGTAAAGAGTAATACTGTCATGAAACAAAAAAACTAAAAACTTTCTACAGGTATGGTGAAAGTCGCCAAGAAGGCTAGTCAGACCATGTTCCTCATAACACCTGACCTACGGTTTCTCGATGTGCTGATCTACTTCGGCCCAGGAATCTTGTACGAGGTATGGGCCAAAGCTTATGGGTGTACACAGGTTTAAGACCACAGGATAGTCATGACTTCCCGTACATGTATTATACAGATACTGGATGTACTAGACACTGTGGGTGCTGACACAGGCCCTCTACGCTATCTTCTCAGCTGCTGCTGGGATTTCATGCTTACCACCTCCATCGCATCCTTCGTATCCGCCGGAGGTGCAGGATTCCATGCTCTGCAGGCAAAAGAGTTGGTGCAGGAAGTACTGCCGTTTAGTCTCCCAGATATAGACGAGGCTACCGCCGACCAAGTGCTAACCATCCTCCTCATGCATGTCTGTACCATTCGACAGTAAGCCGGCCGATGCTGGCCAGGTGGTGCTGATCATTGCCCCATCAGGACACAGTAAAAACATCTTGCTGCGGGCTCTCCTGGCCGAACATCTACACTCTCAATACATCCTTCTGGTGTCTGACTCCACCACTGAGGCGGTTGACAGTAATGATCAATGGAACAATATCCCAATCACCAAGACGCAGAACCTGCAAGCACTGATGGATTAGCTGCTGGCAGCCCGGCTGACAGAACCACTTGTTCTAGTTATCGATGACCCTGCAATGGACCAGAAGACCTACCTCAGCAACATCACCAGGCGCCTCCGGCACACAAAGATAGCTGTCTTCATCCTCTTTCAGAAGCTCACCCACGAGATCTCACTGGACATCCGCCACAATGCCCTGTTGCTATACTTCAGCTCCAAGTGTGGGCGTGCCCTGCTCGAGACCATATGCGACAGCCTAACCCTCAAGGAGACCAAAGGGGACTTTATCGCAGGTGTACAGAGGGCAGCTGAGCTGTACCACTTCATCTTCAGCAACAAGGAGACAGGTGAGTTGTCACACTTCAAGCCATCTCTGGAAAAGGTGCAGACCATCACCTACAAGCTGAATCCAGCCAGGAAACTAGCCTGCTCTACGCGTCATTGCTGACAGACTTTCGGCCGCAACTTTTTTTCATTCATCAGAAGGCTGAGGAACTTCGTCTGCAGTCTCCGCTACTTCGTCGGAGGCTTGCGGACCTTCGTCAGAAGCTACTTCGTCAGAAGCTTCTTCAGCAGTTTTGGCAGACGCTACTTCATCAGAAGCTACTTCATCAGAAGCTACTTCGGCAGTTTTGGCAGAAGCCTGTGGCTTCTTCTTCTTCATAAGAAGCTTCTCCTGAAGCTTCTCCTTAAGATGCTAGTTTCGCCGAAACTCTTCCCAATGACGGTCCTTCTCTGGGATTTTGTTAATCTGGTGCATCTCACGGAAGACCCACTTTTGCCAAGTGAGCCTGCGACTAGCATCGTACTTGCTAGCGGGCCATTTGATGAGGTATTTCTAGAAGTCCTTTTCTTTTTCTGGGAATTCCAGAAATGCTTCCAGATCACTGTACAACCTCCCGCACCCTTCTGAGGTGGAGATGTGCTCAACAGCCTCCTTGCGGCCAACAGTGACCTCCTAATGAGTACCTTCTGCATGACCGGTGGCGTGGCTCTACACTGCAATGGCACTGACCTCCTCGCTGAGGGCGTTATTTGCTTCAGACTGGAGTCTATCCAACATCTCTTACTCTTCCTGGCTATGGAGGCTAAATATGGCAGCCCACTTCACGACTGTTAATAGATCTTTGGGGTCGACCCTCGCCCTTTGGAGAGCTAGAATAACAGGACTGTTGGTTTGGGACACAAGTGGTAGGCCGAGTGTCTTTCCCTGGGTGCTGTCAAACTTCCGGTAGAGTATCCGAGTCAGGAGTTCTTTTATACTACGAGCTGGCGCTCCTTCCTCTATGGTGACCAGTATCTCCGCATCAGACGGAGGTGTGACCTTGGCTCACTCGTGGATAATGTTGATGTCACGAAGCAGTCCTCGGACCCTGTCACAGTGGGACAGTCCACGCCGTGTGACTGTCATGTCGACTTGTCCTGCTCCCTATAGACAATCTGCTGGAGAACTTTACCAAACATGACAGCCGTTTAAAACCTCTATATACCCAGACTTTAAACATGCTGCAATATGTGCAACATCCAGATGGGGCCATTAAACCCACGTCATCGCACCATACTGATCCTCGGAAGGACTGCCTGACAGTTATTCGACCCAATATACACGATGAGAACCCATTGTCCGCTGCTGGGAAGTACATCGACTTTGCAATCTCGGCACATATCCACGAGATCAAGAGCATGACACTCGAGGTCAAGCTTCAGAGCACAATAGAACAGACAGTAGAGCTCCCACAGGTTCTGAACAGGTGGGAGATCGTGCAGAGCAAGAGCACCGTGGATACCACCTATGTGAACGATGGGTACCGAGTCCTAGGTCCGCTGGCTCGTGGCCCAACCTTCTATGCGAAGGGAAAGGGGTACTACCTTGTGGGGTGCAATGAGGGGTTCACAGAATTCGAACTATGGGCAGGTGTCGAGAAGCCCATGGCAGTTCTACTCTTAACCCTCCTCGAGAACACACACGTGAATCCGGCTGCCATGTTCCTCCGGGTGTACACTGAGCAGCTCGCAGATGCGACGATGAATGCTCCAAGACTTCATGTCTGGCATGACCAGAATGACCAGGAGCTGAAGCAAACGGGTTCCAAACAGCGGATCATGCATGTGGAGCGAGAACACCAGCAGGTCCAAGCCACAGCTAACCAACGGGTAAAGCTGACATTGGATCGTGGTGCATCGACTGTGTCGCTGTTGCGGTCCTGGTTCAGAAGGGAGGAGCTATCCAGCAGGTGGATAAGATAGACGACTTCAAGCTTGTGGTTGCTGGGACCAATGTTCTTGGTGAGGTACACGAGCTGTCTCAGGGGCAGGGACATCCCACCTAATCATGGCAACAGGCTCAGCTTCAACATCGGAAACCTCATACCTGGGACTCGCTCATTAGGTGTAACGGTACTTTACATTGGCTATACTAAGGTATGCGTGTCGAACACATCAGGTATTCAGCTTGAGCGTGGGTAGAGCACGACTACTGTCGCTGCCACCACTCCTATAAGCTCTGCTGTCTTTTGACCTGTCGATCCTTCATAGTCGAGCGTTGGCTCAGATATCTTTACAGCCTCGTAGTACTCATCGAGACTCTCATCTGCCTCTTTGATGCTCTGGTTGGCCCGAGTGCGGAGTTGTCGTCGGCATGCCTCCATCTGGTGCATATGCTCGAGGGCTTTGCTGTACTCAAACTTCTCCTTAGACAGCTTCTTCATCGCCTGGTTATGATGCTCACGCTCGACCTATGCCACATACTTGTCGGCGAAGCTGAGTCCCCAGTTTGCTAAGGCAAACACGCCCGCATTCAAGATTGCGGATGCCATGCTATAGACTACAGTTTAAAGCTTCTATATAGCTGCCCCACTGACGGATCCCCAGAGTGATGTATGAACCAGAGGCTGATCCAGTCAAGGATATAGATGACGAAGACTATGAGGAGGACTATGATGAGGAGGATTATGATGCAGACAACTACAATGGCATTGTGAGTATGATGATGTAGAGCCTGAATCCCGCAAGCTAGTACACAGAGTGAAAGGAATCTATTGCACTTACGTAAAAGGTTCTATCAGTCCGCTGGCAGCAGTTGGGGCTCTGATCGCTCTGTTCACAACGAAGGCTGGCGAGACAGTCTGCAAGATCGCCAACAATGCTCTCCATGGGGTGGAGAAGATTTCTGAAGCCATACCAGCCATCGCCTCAGGGGTAGATACGTTCTTCAGAGTTGCAGACCCTTGGCTACCGTATGTTGCCATAGCGCTCGTGGCCATCTGGGCCGACGAACATTTAAGCCGTACTATACTCTGTACATCCTGGTCAAGTCCCTTAACTTCCGAGGGTTAATCGATAAACTACCATTCAGTGAGGATCCAGCAGAGACTAGACGCCGTAACTTCCGAGGGTTAATTGATAAACTACCATTCAGTGAGAATCCAGCAGAGACTAGATGCCAGTGTACGGAGGTGTTTGAGGAGGTCTTCAATGATAGTCGAATGAATGACGGCCGTCTGTTCATCTGTTTAGAGTTCGCCCAGGCCGTGCGTGACAGGACGTGAGTGGACGTCAGTGATAAAATCACCCAGGCCATGCGGGACAAGACGGGAGTGGACATCAGTGATGAAATCCGGGAGTTCCGTCTTTCTTGAGGAACTCTACTATCAGCCTGGTGGATATTACCGTGAGGCCCCTCAACTACTCGAGGCTGCACGTCACAAGGGCTACAACTTCACATTGGAGACAGTTAGCCAGTGGCTCAGCCATCAGGTGATGTGGCAGATATACAGACCTCGTCCATGGCACATCAGGCATGCCCATTTTCAAGGAAACTGTCCCGAACAGAGTTCACCAGGCAGATGTTCTATTCCTTCTCAATGACAAGTATGCCCTCACCATCGTCGATGTCGCCAGCAGGTACAAGGTGGCAGTACTGCTCAGAGACAAGTCAGCTGGCCAGGTGGCCCAGGCAGTCCAGGGTGTCTATGAGGCTTCGGAAAATCCCCTCCAGTGGCCGGAATTGTTGCAGGTGGATGAGGGTAAGGAGTTCAGAGGGGAGACTGCAGCCCTCATGAAAAAACACGATGTGGCAGTTAGGCGAGGCGAGGTAGGGCATCACCATGCCAAGGCTATCGTTGAGTGGTGGAATCGGAAACTGGCAGAGAGACTGTTCCCACACCAATACGCCTGGGAAATGGCCGCGCCGAGTGAACGTTCTAGAGTATGGGTGAGAGGGCTGCCTGCTGTGGTGGAGCGATCCAATGCCGAGGTTACTAGCCTAATCGGGAAGAAGCCGGTAGAGGCTATCAGTCACTTTGCTGGTCACAGCTCCAGAGGAGCTGGAGAGGAGTGCCTACCACCTGATTCTCTGGTTCGGTACCTGTATGAGCCTGGTGAGCTGGAAGGGGGGGGGGGTTGACGGCGTGCAACAGATCCTAACTGGTCGATAGATGTTCACAGGCTTGACAGGTATGTGGAGGCGGAGGGGCGGCCTAGACTGTACTACCTGGCACACCAGCACAGAGTGCCTAGGCGACCATTTGTCATAGAAGAGCTTCAGCTAGTCCCTGCAGACACACAGCTACCACCACCTAGGGTGCTAACATGATACTCGATGGGCTCGGTATGGACACCATCTGGCAGCACATGGTGCTTATCATAGTAAGCGGAGAGTCCAAGTTTTTCCTGCTGACATGTCACCATACCCTGGTTGCACATGCGTAGGCCTCGGTTTTTAGCTCTGTCCACCCCGCCATGTAGGGCGCTGTAGAACCTCTGCCAAGAGACCTCATTCTGCCGCTTTGACATTCCCTTAGCCGAGCACTTACTTGCAGCTGCGCTCTCCATGTAGTAGTAGCATTTGGAGCAGAGAGCGATGCATCGAGAGCCTTTGAACTCGAGCTTGAACAGTCCCAGAGTCCGTCCAGACCATTTGTCCCAAGCTAGCCAGTCCCACTTATGAGCCTATTACTCTGCTTGCATTTCAAGGCGAATGACGTCGCCGAGGTTGGAGCCTGCTATAGCGATATACATGGAGTCAGTGTCCATCTGCAGGTACTCAAAGCTGTCACGAGCTATGTAGCGATCGAGGAAGTCGTAGTAGAACTCCAGCCTTCGCAGCTTCACGAGCTCATAAATGGCTATCCCCATGGAAGGGCCTTCGAATAGTGATTCTCGGCTTGCGACTCTGGCGCTCATATGAGTCACCGATCTCCTCGATATCTTCGAACCATGCACCACGTAGGGCCTTGTCTACCACGCATTCATCCTTCGTGAAGCTGGTGTTGCTATGGTGTTCTAGGGCCTCGATGAGCTTCCCGTAGGCATTGTTGCTGAGGAGTTTGAAGAGATCTGCCAAGAGCACTTTGCTCTTATCTATGTCTCCCGAGCGGTGGGCCTCCGTAACATTCTCCACGAACCACTCGAATGGGCGCTTGGCCTCATAGTCTATATTGCAGTATACAGCAGTGATCTCCAGGCCATGGGTTATATACCACTTGAGTGTCGGGGCATACAGCAGCTGCTTCTTGCCCGAGAGTGCACCAACCAGCTTCTGGGTGGTGGGCTGCTTCCTCCCTGTTCGCCTAGATATGCCAGCATCTCAGAAGATATTGCCTCTACCGGGATCTCACGGTTATAGAAGAGAGGATGCATTTCCTCGAACTTTGCCCACATAGCCTTGGGGACCTCTATATACACCTCAACAAACCCAAACCAGCTGTATGCTAGGAGAGCCTCCTTAAAGCTAGCTACCCCACTGGCACCGGACCAATGGCGCACTGTCTCCTTACCACAAGGCATCTCTTTGGCCATCGTTGACAGATATAGAGCATTTGTGTCATAGCTGAGTAGATGTTGGCAGACACGCTCACTCTGCCGGATTCGAGTCAAACCGGCCTCATGGTATCTTGTGAACACGATACTGGAACCTCCAACAACAGTACCCTTCAGCATCTTGTAGGCTTCCTTGCCCGGTGAATAGAGGCTAACATCCGGCATGTGTTGAGCGGTTCCACGTAGGAGGTACTGCAGTGACACACCTGGGAGAGACACCACGTCTTTGAGGATGTCTATTTCTCGTTCTGTGTAGAGCTCCTGCATCTGCTATAGGCCTTCAATGAATGGACTGACGTCTTGCAGCCAGTCGGCGAATGTCCGCATTCCATGCTCGCTGAATGTCTGGTTACACTGTTCACACGCTGATCACATCAAGAGGTAGCCCCCTTGAGCTTAGATGTCCATGCTGAGTAGTCAGGATGCCCTGGATAGTTGAGCTTCTCCTGTGTGTCAAACCATTCATATGGGAACCAGCTCTTCTGCTGTGTACACCCGTAGGCTTTGAGCCATACCTCGTACGAGATTCCTGGGCTGAGTTAGTTCAGCACATCGAGAAACCGTAGCTCAGGTGCTATGAGGAACATGGTCTGACTAGCGTTCTTGGCGACTTTCACTGTACCTGTGTTGTCAGTCAGCTCATTGACAAAGTACTTCTTGATGAGGTTCAGGTCATACCGCCCAGAGTTGAACCCCAGTACAGGCACTTGGTCACCCCACTCGTTGATCAGTCGCTGCTGTTGCTTTGGGAGCTTGTCCAGGTCTGTCGGTATGTACTGTGCCCTAACCCTTGTCCTGATTAGATATGCTCGCCGTTGGATCACCAGCATGAACTCTCTGACCAGTTCTTTGAGGTCAGGATTGTAGAGGTGAGTGGGCTCACTCGTGGTGCCATCTAAGGAGCAGCCACCTGACACAGAGATAGGTATGTGAGTACTCTCGATCGTGAGAGTCTCTGTAGGACGAGTCTTGATACCATATAGGAGTGCTTCGAAGTCGTAAACTATGAAGTGTGGGTATGGGACAGTCCGAACTCGTTTAGGGACACTTGGGCAGTGTCGTATACAGCACTCCAACTGTACCACAAGCATGCATCCAGGGGCTCTCAGCTCCTCCTCTCTCAGGACTGTCTTGCGGTATCTTTGTTCGGCATCCTCATCTCGCTGGTGTTGTGGACACCCATGCCAGTGACAGCCATGGAACTGGTAAACGGTGTTGGTGGTCGGATCATAACCATCTATGGGAGTGTCCTTGATCCAACGCTCGCCACCGTGCCCACACTCTACATGGTGTATGTGTACGCCTCTGTTTCTCGACTCATACTCGATCCAACGAGTAGCCGCTGAACTGGATAGTTGGGGTGGATAGAAGGCTTTCTCATATGCAGACTGTGGTGCCTCAAACTTCTCCTCAGGACACACGATTGTTGTTTTGCCGCCTGTACAGTGATCAGTGTGGTGTTGAAGACTGCATGCCTGTGTAAACCTCTGCTGACAGTGACTGCAGACTAGTGTATGTCCCAGCTTGGAGATGTTCTTAATGTAAAAGGCATGGTGGCCCCACACTCCGATGGTCATGGTGTCATGGTAGTGAGCCGCTTGCCTGATCAAGTGCCAGGTTCCCTCTTCGGTTGGTTCATACACGTGAATCCCGAACTTGGCGAAGAACTCTACCTTGTCCAGCTGATCCAGCGAGGTCTTCCGGACATCAGGTACTGTCACTGTCTTGCTGTAGAACTGTGTGGCAAGCTCTCATGCAGGAGCTGTACTTCTATCAGCTCTCGCTCCTCGGTGGACTGCTAGACATCTCCAGAGACACATGTTGTCCCTGTAGGTGTCGAGGGCGGTCATACTCTTCTTCTGTCGTAGCCAGTCTGGGAGGGGGCCTGTCCCAAGCAGAGTTTGGTGGTAGATGACAGCCCTGGCCTCAACGTTGATTGATCAAACGAAAGCCCACTTGGTGTTGGGGCGATCGATATTATCTGTCGAGGCGGGATTGCTCTCTTGCTGCCACCCAGTACTGAGCTGCTCCTATCGTGTTCAGCTACGGGCTCCCTGGAGCATTCTTGTGGAAGAGCATCACACTGCCATCTTCGATGTGACGGATGCGATAGGTATGGGTGTAGCAGAGGTAGAAGGCTGCTGGATCTTTTGCATGATCTGGACTGTGACGTCTCC
>JAVVLW010002528.1:0-20000 GCA_034401795.1 Chaetoderma sp. LZ-2023a | reverse complement strand
ATATTTTGAACCTTAAATTATCGGAATCCCAATTTCAAGATAACTGTACAGATAAGCCGCTGAATATTTTAAAACTAATTTGACTGCGGAATCAGTTACAAAATGTTCAACCTAATGTTTACTTAATTGTAAATCCATCAAAGACATATAATTTATACACATAACAGACATTTCAATTTTCATGATGGTGTGATAATATTTCATTATGATTGTTACGTCAGCTAGCTAGGTACGTTATGTTCACGCCTTCAGATACCCGAGCTACAGACCATGTCCATCCATTACTTTGAAATTCGGTGTTATTTTCTCTTCACATCTATCTTTCCTGACTGATTCCTTTTTTGAAGTCTATTTATGTCAAAACAGCTCTTTCTTAGTAAGGAACGTGTTCTTCAAAGACAGTTCTATATCCTCGCGGTGAGAGAATGAATTGTCGAACAAATAGGAAAATTAGGCATAATGGTATATATGAAAGATATTAGTGACACAGAAAAGATTTCATGGTCACTTCTGTCCTGAGAAACCATGTGCTCGACAGAACAATTCCATTCTGATGACATGCCATGGGCAACGATGGCCCTTTCCAGAGTAATGACGTCATATGACTTCATAATCAGCTAAGCGGCGCGGAGGATGACGGCATAGTCATTACGTCTTAAATGATTCTGTATGGGCGGTCTTTAGCTCTTAATAGTCCGACATGTTGTAAGAATAGTATGTCGCTACTTTTTAATAAACATTCTGTTGTATATTTTGAAACTAATAGACTTGGCATTGTTGCTGCCATGGGCATCAACATCACCCAGTCAAATTAGTTTCAAAATATTCAACAGCTTACCTGTATAGTTTTCATAGAGATCGCTGTACAACAATCCTTCTATCCCAACGCGAGTGAGGCGTGGGTGGAGCTTAGCGAGAGATGGGCGGGGCAAAGCTAAACATGGAAAGGTCATTGAAAATACACCACACCCTATATGTAATCAAGCATGTTAGCCAGTGAAGTTCAGCTATGCTAAGGAAATGTCATGCAAATTAATGCAATATATTTGATGGTAGCCTGTACTTCGCATTCTCAAAATAAAAGATTAATCTCAGATGAGATTGAATAATTGTACATCTTAATAACACACATGCACATGTCCACATGCATGGTCAAATTTCCAATATACATTATGTAATTGGCAGATTAAGAACGTATGAAAGATTCCACAAGGTTACTTCATTTTACAACTCCGCCACCGTGAATGGCATTACCACAGATAAATTATCATTACAAGAGACCACATATCTTCATTAGTTTAGCCATATGCTGACGGTTATGTTATTTATTTAAGACACATTTGCTGCTAAATGCCTTGTCTAGAACGTCCAAGCCGCAACATGTGTCTGTTCATGTTAAATCAAGGATGTGATATTCCAAGACAGTAGACGAAGCCATAAGCAATGCATCAATAACAATTGCCGCATCGAGTGAGTGATATGCAACTGATTAGTGCATGCTCAACGAAACTACAGGTGATAATGAGAAATTATTTGCCGATTGTTGTCTTGTGATCCGCACTTGCTATTTGATGATAATAAGTTTATCATATGATGTACTGTATTGATAGTAATAAATGTTTGTGAGGTGGTCAGATATAGCAGCGACAAGAAGTCTACTCAGGTCATAAATATAATGTTATTCTCGGATGTCGGTGGATAGGTGAGGTCGATACATGCGACAGACCAGCTTTATCTTCTTAGTGATGACATGGCAGACAACGTCGGGATAATAACAGCAACAAAAGCCATCAAGGCTGTATATTACATTACGACCCCTTAGTGGTTGATGGCACTAACAAATTCACGAAGCAAGATGACATCGACTAAATTGGTAAATGTGCTTGTGGTGCTGTGGTACCATAGGAACCGATCAGCGTATGTCTGTTACGGCTACTGTGGCTGCCTTTGCCCATAACATAGACCCCGCTAAGTTCAATCGATATTGAATTTCTGGACTGCAATAATTGGCTGACATTCACAGCCAGACTTTTATGGAGATAGAGACTTTATTCTGATTGCGAAATCGGTAATTATAGGTCCGGCTAGAAAAGGCAGCAACATATATAGAT
Organism: Chaetoderma sp. LZ-2023a; assembly: GCA_034401795.1. Taxonomy (NCBI): domain Eukaryota; kingdom Metazoa; phylum Mollusca; class Caudofoveata; order Chaetodermatida; family Chaetodermatidae; genus Chaetoderma; species Chaetoderma sp. LZ-2023a. Next base: position 17,889 of record JAVVLW010002528.1, on the reverse strand, counting down.
AGGATGTTACATACAACACGCTATTTTCGCGGTGGTACTGTACAGCGAACGGCAGAAGATGACAATGAATCAGTGTCCAATGATGTATTGGATTTTGGGAATGAATGTGACCATGCTGATACGTTGGGATGTCATAAAGAATTCGAATTACAGAATCACGGGAATAGGAGCATCAGTCGAAGCTATATATTGTGAATTGATCCCTTAAAGCTGTAGGGAATATTCTCACTGCAGTGCTGCGATAGTGTCATCGGTTACAAATATTTGAAAATATGTTAAGTGAATTTCTGGCTGGGTGTCACCGTATTTTCTTGTACAGACATGTGGCCACTAACATTGAAGGCAATCAAAACACTTTTTATCGAGCAAGAATAAGGTGTGCTTATATTCTTGTAAAAAGCACAGTATTGTCTTAGGATAATCTTGGTTAACTACGACTTATAGTAATAAAGCAGAAAACTAAACAAAAACTCAATTACAGCGTAATACTTATTCTGTGGAATATTTTGAAAGTAATTCGAATTCGGAGTTGTTGCTGCAGGACCAAGCCTCTAAAGGAGCAGGTACATACATCAAGGGGGCACGTCTGTGTCAGGTACAGATATGAAACACAGGTGAGAATTTTGCTATGAAAATAGAATAATATGTATGTTTTGTATTGCTATATGAGATGATAGTACATCTCTCTCTCTCTCTCTCTCTCTCTCTCTCTCTCCCTCCCTCTCTCTCTCTCTCTCTCCCCCTCTCTCTCTCTCTCTCTCTCTCTCTCTCTATCTCCTCTCTCCTCTCCCTCCCTCCCCCTCCTTCCCTCCCTCCCTCCTCTCTCTCTCTCTCTCTCTCTCTCTCTCTCTCTCTCCTCTCCCTCTCTCCCTCCCTCCCGCCCATCCTCCCTCCCCCCTTTCTCTCTCTCTCTCGGTATGTCTCTCACTCTGTGTGCTGTTGTAGAGACAGAGATGAATCTTAGTCAAATATCAGAAATCAACCGATAATTGAGATTCTGAATTTACTCTTGGATAATATTTATTCCAAATTCTAACAGCTCCTATTAAAACCACATAACAATCTTTTATTTAGAAGGAATGGAGTCTGGAGCAATCATAGCATGTCTTACTGTGTTCAAAATTCGCAATATATTCAGTGTTTCTTTATACTCAGTAATGACAATAGATTATGGTTTGGTCATTTACATTTATTCATCTAGTGTAATTTATTTGGCAAACTTTGAAATGGATCTTCGTATTGCATTGTGGTTCTAAAAGATTCAGCTCAATTTTTAAGTGTGTGCAAATCCAGAGATGTTTGGGCTGGTTAGATTGTTCATGGCTAGGTCTGATAGAGTCAGGCGATTTATGATTCATTTACACAGATTTAAAAGATTAACAGAATCGTGCTTCTAAAACTCTTCTAAAATTATTGTATGCCCCTAGGCGTGGTTGTATGTGCAATATCAATGTAGAAGAACGTGCAGTATTCTATTTAATTATACGATTTCAATAAAATCATCAAATGAATGATCTACGTCAAGTTACTAATAGTGGTCTATACCACTTTATGCTGGCAACATAGTTATTCGATTAAAGCGGATCACATATGAGAATTAGATTTCAATAAAAGCCACCAAAAGTCAAATACTGGTTCTTAAACGAGGTCCCATTTTAGTATTACTATTATCAACTGAGTTGAAAATTATCACTTTGTACGAGATTTAGCGTGTGCAAAGTGATAATTTTTTACGAGGTTGATCACAATGATATTAAATGGGACCGAGTTTTAGATTTTATTTATCAAATAAACTGTAATTTTTACATATATTCTGATAACTATGATCCCTGTACCTCTAATTTAGATCTTTCATTAACTTACGGTCATCAAGGGTGGCAAATCACCCCCTGACAACTAACAACTGGGACGTCTTATGACGAAAAATATAATACTTGTAATTTGAACTATGAGAAACATTTGCACTAATCAAAGTCAATTTATTTAGCTAGCCATAGGCATTGACAAAATATCATATATACTATGTGACGTCACACGCGCTATTTTTACGTCATCACTTCTCGTGATGCACGCCATTAGCACTCGACTTCGGCGTAGTGATATCCAATGCCGCGCGACTGTATTCTGATTGGTCAATATAAAATAACTTTCCATGGAACAACTAATGAAAATACTCTGCTGCGTTCTTAACTGGAGTAATGTTGTTAATATTGCATGGGCTGAAAGCCGTTGTTTATATGATACAATATTTTATCGATTTTATACATTGAAATGAAGTTCACAGATTTCAACAAACGCTATAATTGTTAAAGGTTTGGTTAAAGTCATGAATTTTGATACACCATATATTCACCGCATGGTATCGCAGATTATGTCCCAAGTGTTTTGAGATTAGAAGAAACTCGCTACTTATAGATACGAAGCGGGATATAAGCTCAAGCTCTAGTCTAACAAATGCCTCTAACAAGCGCTATTGCTTCTCTTGCATCTTATGTATATGGTGGTCTCTGAATATGCTGTTGTGAATTATCAATCGACACCAACAAAATAGTATGCACACGATGACGCCATACTACAACAATCATTCACGCGATGGCGTCACTATCTGAGAAATTGAAGAAATGAAAATAACTTACAGTTACGAAATTTATTATTAAGAATTTCTAAAAAATGCATTATAGTATAGTTTATATATTTAAGGATACCAAGCATCATTTGACATATGGCCATTCTCTATTTACAGAGAACAGTTTACAGACAAAATCTGTTTCACAGTTGGCACAATTCTAGTTTTCAAAAAGTTCAGGTAGTGAACTGTGGAGCCTGTGTACATCTTCAGATGTGTGCTACCGACAGCCGATGTTGTCTATGACAATAGGGCAATGGAGGTTTGATACACGAGCTCTGAACTACACTAACTTCCTTCTACACAGCGTTGAAGAATATGCAAACAATCTAATATTTTAGTCGATTTTTACTCAGTACAGTATACATGGATATTGTTTTTATGCAGTAAGTAAGTAAAGAATTTGTGTGTTAGAAAGACATATTCCACTTATACCATTAACCTACGACTACAAACATATTGAAGTAGATATTCAAAATATCGTATCAGATGAAACTCAAATGAAATGACAAATGAGGAAATAATTGCCAAATTTCTCTAAGGCTATGTAACATCCCATACATTATGAAATCAACCTGCGGCTGAAGCCATGATCCTTGATTCTGGACATCGGTGTCCTCTCTGCACTAATTAATCTGCGATGAAAATCACAGATTATTATAATTATTTCTAAAAAAAGGTTTGGACCGCATCTCCTCCTACAGTTTTTATCCGATCAACTCCAAACTTGGTCACCTTTTAGCACCCATAGTGGAATCGATGGCGTGTGCTGTTATTCTGGATCCACTTAATAGTTTTCGAGCAACCCCACCTTTGAGTGGGAAAAGAATGTCCCATAGAAAATGTATGGGGATGTTCAGCATTGATCTTTGATGCGCGACTACAGCCAGGGTTTTGAACGGATCACTGCCATATTTACTGACGATGTTACCACTGGTTACCACTGGCCATTTGTTTTTTATATATTTTTTTTCAAAATGGTCGTCAGACCTTTGACCCCACAATGCATGGAAAAATTTGTCCTAGGAAATTTATGGGAAATTCAAATGGATGTTTGAAGTACTACTACACCTAGAGTTTTGATCACATCACTACCATACTTGGGCAGGATGTTACCACTGATGATTATTTTTGAAAAATGAAATTTTTCTCAAAATGGCCGCTATGAAAGGATTTTCAGCAAAAATACCAGTTTTCGTTTTTGCAGAAATAAAATCTTTTTTTAAGAATTTTTTGGGGGAAAATGACGATCTTTTGGGGTCAGATTTTGTTTTCAAAATGGCCGTCAAATGAGTTTTGCTCCGATTGACTTGAAGTTTGATGGGCGGCCAGGTCTCATATTAACCTTAGTTGATCCCAAATTTAAAGTAAATCTGACCAAATTTTTCGAGAAAATCAGCTTTTCCGTGCCACATATCCCCATAGTAAACATATAGGAGCAATATTGGAAGTGTTATCTCTTATAGTTTTCTTCTGATTCTCTTCAAATCAGATTCTAGAACATTGATAGATCTAAAAAGATTTCGAATGAAAGTTTTAATATCTGCCTTAGCGTCAAGGTCATCATTCCAGTTTTCATGTTTGGCATAAGTTACCTGCCTTTCATCATGCAACTTCAAAGATCATGTTAGAAGACACTTTATTTTATCCCTAGGGTCAAGGTGACGTTTTAGTTTAAACCTATGGGCATTTCCAGCATGGAATTTTGAGCTGTGACTACACATAGAGTTTGTATTAGATCTTCATCAGACGTGTTCAATGGCCGTAGAAGAGGCCACATACTATTTCTTCATGGCCAGACATCGCAGATTTACAGTTAATTCAGTAATTGTTCTTTAGTTAATATTTACTGTTTTAAATAATCTTATTGTAATTCTTTGTCACGTTCTCTTCTCATCAATCTTTCCAAGCTGAATTGCATTATGAAGCATTGCTAAGCCAAAACAGCCATTTGTTATACTGGAAACTGAGTCAAACATCCTTAAATATCGAAGCCGATGAATGAGGTGTTGATGAGACATGAAAGCGACCAAAGGCATTATGTTATACGCAGATGATATTAGCGAGACAGAACACATTTCCTGGTTGCCATAGACTTCTATCTTGAGAAAGTATGCGCTTGACAGAATAATTCCATTTTTTATGATATGCCATAAGCAAGAATCAATACTGGTCCCTACTATGCAGCTATGTACGGAATCAAGCATTCTAACCCTGCAATTGGGCTATGCTAAGAGAATATTGTGCAATGTAATGCCACATGATTATGGTACCCGGTGATTTCGCATTCTCAACATAAACGATTTATCCCAGATGAGATTTAATAATTATAACCCTTGCTTACACACATGCGAGCATGCGAATGCATGCACAGAATCTGAAAGTAGATTCTACATTAACGGCACATTATTTAAATTTGGAAATCCTCAAGTTTACTTCATTTTGCAATCCAATTATCGGAGTCAGCCTATTAGTGTTTGATCAAGACAATATATTAATGATAGCCGCGGTGGTATCGAGATGGTATAACAAGAATGCACTTCCATCACTGTATTGTCACAAAGCACATCTCCCCAAAATCTCATCTATATTAAGAGACCATGTGCCCATTTGTTGACTGGCATTCTATTTATTTAAGACAAGATGTCTGCTAAGTTTGGAAAGTGTGTCTGTTTATCTTAAACTAAGGATGTGACATTCCAAGTCAGCAGAAAAAGCCATGGCGAATACATCTTTATCAACGGACCTTTCCTGTTTTTGCTATTCCCCGCCCATCTCTAGCTAAGCCCCACCCATACCACGCTTCTGTTGATCGATCGACCGCTGCATTCCCTGAATATCAATTTCCAGAAAACTATACAGGTAAGGTGTTGAACATTTGGACACTAATTTGACTAGGACAGCGCCAGTCAAATTAGTTTCAGAATATTCGACAGAATGTTTATTAAATAGTTAAGACCTACAATTCGTACAACGTATCGGACTATTGAGCGTTTAAGATGGACTAAATCGAGTCATTCATGCTGTAATTGATTATGACGGCATCCTATTTGCCATGTAGTTAATAATGACGTCATGTGTTGGATGGATAAACTGGAAATGTTCTTTGCCGCATCGATTGAGTGATGTGCAAATAATCTGTATCTGACCCGGAACAACTACAAGTGATAACAAGCAATTACTCGCTGAAGGTTATCTCGAGATCTGCACGTGCTAATTGATGCCAATAAATGCATTGTTTGACGTTGCCCTATTAATGTGTGTGGAGATGTGGGCAGAGTGACGAAATGTCGAAGAGAGAGAGAGAGAGAGAGAGAGAGAGAGAGAGAGAGAGAGAGAGAGAGAGAGAGAGAGAGAGAGAGAGAGAGAGCGAGAGAGAGAGAGAGGGTGGGGGGAGGAGAGAGAGAGGAGAGAGGAGAGAGAGAGAGAGAGAGTGGTGGGGTTGGGGTAGGAGAGAGCGCATTTGACGCTACTAAGGTGTAGAGAAATATTCACGACATGTAGACCCCTACGGTAAAATGTTTTTGGTATCATGGGTGACGTAATGATGGCATCCTTCCAACACACGTGTCTACTTAGGGAAATCAAAATCTGCTCATATCTTCACAAATACAATGGCAATTCTGTAAGTCGCTAAGCATGTCCTCTTTACCAAGCCTCCGAGTGGGGCCGAAACGCGTAAGAAGAAGCGAGAACAATTAAAATTTTCTAAATTAGTCAAGTTTGATGTTTCGTTTAGTAAGCCGGAAGATACGTCAACTGTCACGTCTGCTGGAGTTCAATTTCAGCACACTGTCATGCCAACTATAGAACACGTATATACAGCTTCAGCTTCGAATACCCATATTGAAGGTTAGTTATAATGCTATCAGAATCTTATTACTTTATTAGTGTAATGCACGCCTACGCCATCTTAAAGACTGCTAGTGGTGCTAGTGCTCAGCATGTCCTTCTGGCTCTTAACATTATCGCCAGCACAACGTTTCCTACCTGCATTTTAAATGCAATTCTTGTGAATCATGGTCAGTGACCATCGGACGATGTATATGTATGCGCACCCCTCCCACCCTCCCCGCAGTGGCGTAGCTACATGGGCCACAGGGGACTTAGGCAACCCTCAACAAAAAATATATTCCCCCCTCCACCTTGGTGCCCACCTGTAAAAATCGTTGCTACCAGTAATTAATTGCCGATGCCTTTAACATTTACAAACAAGAAAATAAAAAATAAATCAAGTCGAGAATTTTATTTTTATTGAACAAATGTCACACAGACTAATGGTGATGAGGCTAAAACCAGATCAGATTCATTGATAGAATTTGTAACATTGCTTAAACCATTTGAAGAAGCATTTCGAGAGATTGGTCAAAATTGCTCTAGTCTTACCAGTTTCTACAACTGTGGAGATGAGTTTTTCTGCTTTGAAAGTCATTAAGACTACAGTTAGAAACTCCATATATAACACCAGATCAAGACATATCAGGTTGCTATCAAATGAAAGTGAACGAGTCCATAGGCTAGAGTTGTAGTTGTTTCTTGAAAATTCGTTGAAACTCACAATAATAGGAGAATTCATCTTAAGTAAAATGTAGAGGACTTTGTCTAACCGGTACAACACTGAAAAGGCGTCTTCTCTATGCGCCATGTCGTAAACCATGTTAGTATAACACATATTGCAAACTAACAACTAATAACAACATGTTACTAGTGTTTAGTTTGTTAATCTTGTTAGATGCCAATGGTTGGTAAATGTCAAAAGCTTGTAGGCATGCAGTACTATCATGATCCACATGAGTATTCTGAAACTGATTTGCTTGAGAGTCATTGTTGCCAACTTGCCTTCTATTAAAATTTGCTTAAAAGTACTCAAAATGTGTCTTGTATGCTTGTTTTAGTATTGGCTGCCTTGTGCAAGGGTATATAAATTTTCTTGAAAACACTTAAAGTTTAAACGGTCTCGCGCTGTCGCTTTCCTTGAGCCTAAGAAACCAGTAGCGTGGCTACGCAGCCACTCAGAGCATCTGAATTTGAGGATTTTCTCAGGGAGGACCACTAGGCGCGTAGGCACCTCTGCAGTAACATAGCCAGCGGGAGGCTCCCCGAGCCCATTCTCCAAAATGTGACACCTTACGTCAATGCCCCCTCCCCCTAGTCCCGACCAAAGGAGGTGGCACCTCCTCTCTGCCATACACCACATAGGAAATAATGTAATGAATATATATTTTGAACCTAATTTGTCTGGGAGTCATCAGCCTAGCCAACTGCAGTTTCAAATCAAGTTAGTTTCAAAATATTTAACAGTATGTATCTTGTATTTTGAAATAATTTTAGTTTTTCTTATTATCCTGGTTCCATGATTAAGAAGTAGAACTTGAAGGAAAAGTAAATGTTCATGATAAATAAATAAATATTGCCAAAGAAAATACATTTGTTTTAGTAGTTATTACTTTCTGGGCTATGCGAGTAAGAAGCTCTGTAATTTGTTCAAATATAATTTTACCAACAAATTTTATGAAAAGAATCTAGAATTGTATTTGGACTAACTAAATCAAATCTTCTCTTTCAAAGTGCGTGGATTCCGGAGGGAGCATGCCCCACCCCCACCCCACCCCACCCCATCGCACCCATATTCCTACGGGTATGGTTGAATATTCCGACCTAGTATTTGATTACATTAGGCAGCAACAGCTTCCAATAGAATTAGATACCAAATAATTAACAGCTTACATGTATGTGTGCTTGACGAACATTCCTACAATTCATCCAAAAAGTTCATTCTTAAATGGTTGTCTAGATTTTGACATTTTCAGGAGGGGGACCCACGCCCCCCCCCCCCCCACCCCACCACCTCCACCTTTTTGTCATCCAGGAGGGTGAGGCCTTCACATACCTATTGCAGGGGGACCCTGGCCGCCCTTGCTATGCCACTGTGATATAGACCGTATTCTGATGGGAAAGCAGTAGCTATAGGTCTGGCTAGAAAAGACAGCAACATATATAGGCTAGGATATTACGGCAGAAGCCAACAAGGACTCGGTGTCCCATGATGTATTGGATTTATGGAATACTTAAGCCCATGATGATGCATTTGGGACGCTATAAAGAATTCGAATTATCGCAAGCACCAGCATCAGTCGAGGCCAGCTATTGTATATCGATCACCGCACTGTTGACAGAAAACGATTGAATTATCATAGATAATAAAGAAATCCATTCTCGTTTCAGCGTTGCGTTAGTGCCATCTGTGACAAGTTTTTGCAAATATCTTAATTGAGTTTCTGGCATGGTTTCTGCCTATTCGCGTATACATACCTGCCCACTAGCATTGAAATTAATCAGTCAGTGCGCTCTAATCGAGTAAGGGTACGGTGTGTTTGTATTGTTGTTAAAATAAATTGCTTTCTTAGGAAATTCGAGTTTTACAAACTCAATTATAAATTAATGAGTATTATGTTGAAAACTTTGAAAGTAATTCGAATCTAATTTGTTGCTGCGGATGACATTATAATTTTTCAATTAAATTTCTTTCAAAAATATTCGCCAACTTACATGTATGATTGTTTTCAAAATATGATCGTGTTATTTCACTGTTAAACGAATTAATATTTGCTTGCAGTATTATCTGTCAAATGCGGCCGGCTCTAGAGAGCACCAAAATAGACCCACAAGAGGCCTAATTAGTGAAATAAGTTGTTGACAAACGAAATGGATTTTGAGTGCCACAAATGGTGGTTAATTAAGAAAGGTGATAGAAATATCAGTCATATTTCATATAGAACCACCTTCTTGTGGCGCTATAAGATAAGTTGTTTTACTAGCGGGTTAAGCTCTATATTGATTGAAGCGGGATACTTTAACCCTTTCACCGATTTCTCATTTTCAAGGCGACCATACAGTAAAACTGGTGAATATTTGGAAATTAATTTGACTGGAAGCCGTTGATGCCTTAGGCAGTAACGGCTTCAAGTCGAATTAGATTCCAAATATTCAACAGAATAGGTTTTATATCGCAAAGAATTCACCAGTATAGTTTTCTGGAAATTGATAGTCAGGAAGTCCAGAGATCGGTCGATCATTCCCAACACGAGCGAGCTGTGGGTGGGGCTTAGATAGAGATGGGCGGGGCATAGCTAAATCTGGAAAGGTCCATTATGATAGTGCATTTCGCTTCTAGTGACAGATGACACTGAATGTCGATCAAGTACAAGTGACCTCATGAATCAATGCCAACAAGCGGGCGAATGAGAAAATTGATTCGATAAAAATAACTCCATCTTATTGAGCAGCTATCATAGCGCTTTTACTGCCTGATCTCTAACAAATATAAATGTCAAAACTTTGAATTCCTAGAATCCCAATTTCAAGGTGGTTATGCGTGAAAGAGAATAAAGGTGTATTATCTGTGATAATCGTGAATTTAAGCAGCAACAGCACCCCGTCAAATTAGTTTTAAAATATTCAAAATATTACCTGAATAGTTTTCTATCGATCCTAACACGTGAGAAGTGTGGGTGGAGCTTGGCTAAAATGGGTGGAGCGTAGCACCAGACTGGACTCCTCCATTACTGCACGTTCCTGCTTTGTAGCGAGACACTTAGTGTGCTGTTTGCGGATATTACTTTTGGTCCATGTTTCCATGACTATTACTGTAGATCTAACTCACCACACAGAATGTAGTGTATTTTACCATTTGATTCAGTGTTTTCAAATGGTATCAGAGCTGCAGTCCCGTGTTCGCTTGTTTTCTGGACGCACTGTTTTTCTTTCGAATAGTACTGATGGATGGCCCTGGCCTGGCCGACATTTACATTATTATCGGCTTGCGATGCCGCGAGAGAGAGAGAGAGAGAGAGAGAGAGAGAGAGAGGAGAGGAGGGAGGGAGGAGGGAGGAAGGGAGTGAGGGAGGGAGGGAGTGAGAGAAGGAAGGAGAGAGAGAGAGAGAGAGAGAGAGAGAGAGAGAGAGAGAGGGAGGGAGGGAGGGAGGGAGGGAGGGAGGGAGGGAGAGAGAGAGAGAGAGAGAGAGATGACATTCGCTTAGCTCTCTGACAGTGGACATGTTTGTATAAACGATAGACTATAGCTTATTTTGCTATTTAGTTGATTTATCTTTACCGTTCTGCCTTAAAAGACACTAATACCTCACCCTTATATAAACAATTAATGAAATATTACATAAAAGCCTTTGTTTGAAACCAACTGAACTGGAGGCCTTTGCTTGAGAGTAATCGCATTTAAAGTATTTGCTGCCTTAGTCAGAATCATTTCAAAATATTATGCTTAATGTCTGATGTTGCCAAGTTTCTGTTATTACTGGTTTCCATGTTGAGAGGGTTAATGATTTAACGAAGCCATGGCTCGTTGCTTTAGGTGAGTCGCATGACGTCTTTTGTAAACTTGAGTAATCGCGCTGTAATTCTTTGCATTTGCCTCTTTGCATCCATCTTAGCAGAATAAATACCATTATGATGAATTTTATAGCGACAAATCTCCTTCTTAGACTGAACATTAGATCCAAAACGCCAATACATTCTAGCGCGGAATTGAATAAAATAATGAGCAGATATGAATATGTCTCCAGGCATGCTGGGAAAGATATTTACGAGACAGAAAACAGTTCACATTCGCTAGACTTGAATCGTGAGACATGATGCTATCTAAGGAACAATTCCATTTTTAGGATATGCCACAGGCGGGAATCGATACCAACCCATTCTCTCTGATGAAGCAAGGATTACAGACCATGTGATTGAGTTACGTGAGCAATATGGGGAAGTTATGCAATTTTAATGTTTTTAATTAACAGATAATCTCTATCGTGATTCTGGGTGCTCCAAATAAAAGATTAAACAGCTAAACTCCGACGGGAGTGGATAATTTAGAACACTTGTTTACGAAGATGCAAACGTTCACGCGCATGCGCATACTAAGAACAGCGATTATGTAATAATAGTTTGATTGATTACTGAGAATATATTAGGGTTGTTTTGTAATCTGGTATCGGAGTTGTGGGTTTTTAGTCTGTGTTACGGGGTTTGTTCATGAATATATGATTATGTGGTAGCAAGTCCGTGCATCGATCCCTCATATGCCCTTGAAGATCCTGAGTGTAATAAGGTGAACATGAACTTGACAACGAGCAACCATCTGCTTTACAGGACCACCTGCATCAAGAGACCACCTGTCTTTAGTAACCGCTTTGCTTGTCATTAACCCTTTAACCATTAAAGACCCGAAACGATAGACTCTTTATTATGTATGGACTATTGTTTTTTTAAACTAATTTGACTGCCGAATGGCAGCAACAAATTCCAGTCAAATTAGCTTCAAAATATTCAACGCCTTTCCTGTACAATTGTCTTTAAATGAAACATTGTCATTTCAAAGTTTAATGGGATTAGGATAAGATTATGATAAGTTAACGTTATGTCTGAAGGGTGTGTGGGCTGGATATAGTACGTACAAGCGAGGTCCCTGTTTATCTTATCTCAATGAGGTGACATTTTAAGACAGGAGAAGCAGAGGCGTAGGAACGTATTTTGATCTGGGGACGGTGGGGACGCTAAACAATCGGTGGGGCCAAACATCAATCAGGGTGCCATCACCTCCACCCCACCCCTGGACATTTCCATAAAGAAAGCACCATTAACAAGTCTAAACATGACTAAATTTGGTCAAGAAAATTAAAATATGTACATATGAAATGTCCATTTGCAGGCCAAGAGAAGACTATTTTTCAAAGTTTACCGCTGGAATGACTGGCTCGGTTAACGAGCCAGTCATTCCAGTGGTAAGCATTAAAGAATCAACTTCTTTTCGCCTGCAAATGCACATTCCTCAATACCACTGCATAAGCTGGTTTTGGCCTGCTTCGTCATGAGAGTGAGCTCGTGATCAGCTCGTGCCAATTAATGTTAATTAATTCATAAGGTGATCTTGCCATATTGACGGCGTCATGATGATTATGTGGTAATGATGGTGATGTCTATAGCAGTCGCAGAAGCAATAACACTGTCATGGATATGGCTGTGATCCAGGATGATGTCTGATAGATGCGATGTCCATGCGTTCGGCAGACCCCTTCTTTCACTTCTTAGCAGATGCCGTTGTAGACAGTCTCAGGGTAATAATATCAATAATGAAAAGAAGCATGGCTGCGCATTCCACTGGCCCTATTAATTTCCTGAAGTAAGATTCCATAGGATCGATTTGTGGTAGTGGCGGTGGTGGAGCCTGACCAAAATGGAAATCAGTCAAGGGGCATCCCCTCCTACTGCTGCTGCTGCTGCTGCTGCTGCTGCTGCTGCTGCTGCTGCTGCTGCTGCTGCTGCTGCGGCTGCTGCTGCTGCTGCTGCTGCTGCGATAGTAGAATATGCCCTGCACATGCGCGGCATGGTCGATAATATTGAATTTCTGTACCTAGGAAGGATTTTCGGCAATATCGAATTTGTGTGATGGAAAGAGGAAAAGTCTTAGGATTGATATAACAGTGGCAGATATATGGCTCGGACGCCAACTACAACAACAGGCGGTTTGCGCATTGAATTGACGCATCTGCCAGTGACAATAGCGAGTGGGACTTGAGAGTAGCTTAACCTAAATGTTAGTAATACTAGTTTGTTTGTGGGTTAAAACCCAGCAAGAAATCAGTATTCGATGTGTTGTGTGCTGGGCATACATAGGTCCATGCTAATATTCTCGAGGCAAAATACAAAAATGTAATTACTGAGTCTCGCTACCATCAACGTAGACACCAACCGGGTATAGCAACGGACCTTTCCAATTTAGCTATGACCCGCCAATCTCTAGCTAAGCTCCGCCCACACCTCGATCGTGTTGTGATCGATCGATCTCTGAACTCCCTGACAATCAATTTCCAGAATACTATGCAGGTAAGCTGTTCAATATTTTGAAACTAATTTGACTGGGCGTTATTGCTGTCTATGGCAGCAACAGCGCCCAATTAAATTAGTTTCAAAATATTCAGCGGCATGTTTATTAAATAGTAGAGACACACAATTCGCACAACGCGTCGGACTATTAAGAGTTAAAGACAGGCGGTATAGAGTCATTTATGACGTAATGATTATGACGTCATCCTACATGCCGCTTATCTGATTATGACGTCATATGACGTCATTTTACTTTGGAAAGGTCCAGTGTGAATTGGTATCATCGGGATTTAGAGAACTTGAAAATCAGAAAATGAGGAAATGGCCTGATATGTAGATCAGCGTTATGTTATTGTCATTGGCGCCGAGTCTTAGTAACCATCATTATCAAAGGATCCGATCTCTTAATCAATAGATGAATCCACTTTTAGCTATGCCCCGCCCATCTCTAGCTAAGCTCCGCCCATGCTTTATGCGTGTTGGGATCGATTTATATACTTTAAATCCTGAATTCCCAGAATCTCAATTTTACTGAAACTTATTTGACTGGGGGCAGGCGATGACCAATAGCAAGATCAAATTAGTTTCAAAATGGCCACAAGAATGTTTATTACATGGTAAAGACATACAGTTTGAACAAATGAGGGGCAATTCAAGATTGATGACGGTCTTACTGATGTCAGTCATTATGCATTTTGATTGTGAGTTTGTGACGTCAGCCTATATATGACGTAATTGATTATGACGTCATATACGCCACTGACAGATTGGATTGATACATTATCCGACAACATAATCAAAATACGCAACTTGTTAGCTGGTGTGATAATCAACATGAAGAGTGTCTGTAAGTAATGTATATGTAAGTCTTTGGTGAATTTACAATCTGGGAGGTGTTACACACATGCGCAGCAACAGCACAAGTCAAATTAGTTGCACATTCATTAACTTACCTGTATTTAGGTTTGAAAGTTTCATATCGCGTCCAACACGCTTAGAAAGGTGGGCTGAGGTTAGGTATAAATAGGCGGGCACAACTAGAAATGCCTCTTTCTATTGCCTCTCTGGGTCTATCTATTTTTTGCTTATGGACTTTATATCTGGGTCCATTGCACTAATCGAGTATATAGGCGTGAGCGTGTTGTGTATTGTTGTAAAAATCTAACTACCTAGTCCTTATAAGATTTTTGTGTTTTACTTGGTTTTATTAATCTATTACAATGTAATACATAGTTTTCTTGACTATTTTGACCGCATTTCCTAGTTGCCTATGCCATCAAGATTTAGTAGTTTAATTAGATGCAATACAAATCCCTTGCCTTCTGAGGACCACAGAATTAGACTTCTTTAGGATGTGTGAAAAGGAAAAAAAATTTTAAGTGACAAATATTTTGACATAGCATTATCATTCTGAAAGATATTGAAAGTTGTCTTTCTTGAGATTTATTTGATCTCAATTCATCATAAAACTGGCTGAATTACACACCATGTTGACACGGAGAGAATAGTGTGTGCTATGTCAGAGCTTGTACTGTTGGTCATCAATACATGCTGATTAATCAACGGACCTTCCCAGTTTTAGCCATGCCCTGCCGATCTCAGCTATAGAAGCTTCACCCACACCTCGTTCGTGTTGGGATCGATCGCTCCCCGAGCAACCTGACTATCAATTTCTATATAATTACTTTATAGTTAAGCTGTTAAATATTTTGAAAACTAATTTGACTCGGTGCTGTTGCTGCCTATGGCATGTTTAATAGCATGTTTATTAAATAGTAAAGCCATACACTTCATACAACCTGATATTATTAACCGTTTAAGATAGATTAAATCGAGTCAATCATGACGTCATTGATTATAACGTCAGCCTACACGTCACCTAGTTGATTATGATGACATTTGATAGATGGTTAAACTAGAAAGGTCCAGTGTGCCTCTTAACCCGCGCTTTGTGCTTGTACATTAACACAGCGTAGATGCGCCATGTCTCTGGAAGAGCAGAGTTTATCAATATAGGCCAATAAAGATCCGTCCAAGAATGTTAAATTGTTATAATATAAGCTCGTCATCAATGTACTCGTTTGTCCTTTAAATGTCAGAGCCATGACGTCAACACTGACCATTCAACATCAGCATATCTGTTCCATGAGGATATTCCCTAACTTATCCTCTTGGAGGAGATATGCTGATACTGAGTGGTCAGTGTTGGCGTCATGGCTCTGACGTAACGTATCAATCAACGCGTGTTTATTGTAGATCTAGAAGAAATTGTTTTTTCTATTAAATGTATTATAACAATTTAATGTCTGATATTAAACGACATCATATTAGGCGAATGATCCACTGCTTGGTGCCTTGAGGCACTTAGACGAAACTTAAGATAGACAATTTAAACATTGTTTGTTGTAACTGACATTTGCATAACGTACATGTGCTTCTTGTAAGCAAGACCGCTTCATGTCAACTCGTTTTATCTTGTTTTATAAGAGCAAATATATATTTCCTCTTAGAACTGAGACCTAGATAGAGGTGGGCGAAGCATCAATTTCTTACTTGATACTTCACAACGACAGATAGTATATCAGGCCCAGACAACTCAGTTTTTCAACAACACCGCATGAGGCGACCAAGTTGATGCCCGGTTAGAGCAATCTTCAAAGGAGATCTCGCAGCAGCTAGTATACTCATTAGTACCTTGATGAAAATGTATATCATTTAGAAAGCCTAGTTATATTTTTATATAGTAATATTTGTAATTAGCTATGTATATTTAGAAATGACAAATCTGTAATATGTCATATAAATATGTCATTAATAGAATTATACAGCCCACAATCAACCCTGACCACATTATGGGGAATCATGAGAGAGAGCGAGAGAGAGAGAGGGAGGGGGAGGGGTCAGAAAGAGAGGGAGAGAGAGAGGGGACGGAGAGAGGGGGAGAGGGGAGAGAGAGAGGAGGGGGAGGAGGATGAGGAGGAGGGAGGGAAGGAGGGCGGGAGAGAGAGATAGAGAGAGAGAGAGAGAGAGAGAGAGAGAGAGAGAGAGAGAGAGAGAGACAGAGAGAGGGAGAGACGTGACAAAAGGAACATGAATTTTCTTATAACATTTTTCTTAGTAATCTATAATTATTGTTATTTCCACCATCTATGCACTATTATTAATTGATTTATTATTACTATATAACATTTTCTCAAAGGTGAAGAAACCTAGCAAAGGAACTTATGATGCAATATTAATTTGTGGCTGCATATTCTACATTACTGTCTGTCATAAGGAGAACACCTCCCTCCTCCTCCCCCACCCCACCCCCTTCCTCTGAACCTATTGTACACATGTTTGGATATTTCCTGTTTCAAAGTCCACTGAAAACGCCTATGACAGATGCACATGATTCTGGTAAATTATATTATCGAAAACAGAAAATACTCTCCTATAAAACAAGAATCGTATGTTCACTATAGGCAAAGACTTTTATTCCAAAAATGTATATTACTGTCTCTTCAGCAGCGTCATTTATATGACAAAGA
The DNA here is from genome assembly GCA_034401795.1 of Chaetoderma sp. LZ-2023a. NCBI lineage: Eukaryota > Metazoa > Mollusca > Caudofoveata > Chaetodermatida > Chaetodermatidae > Chaetoderma > Chaetoderma sp. LZ-2023a. The sequence goes on along the minus strand of JAVVLW010002528.1, from coordinate 843 downwards.
TTGATATGGATTTTTACATCCCAGCTAGTGTGGTCGTAAATCACCCAGGTCCATCTTCAGAGGGGCTGTAAAGCCGGATATGTCACTTGGATGGCTGGAGCGTTCATAGATAAGCCTGTCACACGTTCGGCTGATCAATTATTTATTTTGCCAAATTCGAAAAAGCTTTTATCGGATGACCAGAATAACTCTGCTAATACCCCTGTCAATCTACGATATAACCAGAACAAGATTTCTGTCAACTGACGTGTGTTACGGTGTATGTTATACAGAAATCTAACTTAGGGAAATGCATAATTTAGATTTTAATAATCTACACGCTTTCGTTTAACGCGTATAACTGTACTAACGAGTCTTACATCTCCAACGCACGCGCACACTCTCACACACCCATAGCCTCACGCACGCGCACACACGCACACGCATACGGAATGCGTAAACACGCGCATGAACGAACGCATACAACCATTACAACCTAGTGAGTGCAATCTAATCACTTAAACCACCAAATAAATCAAAAGATCCATGGAAATAAAAGAAATAGTTTTCAAAATATTCAGTAGAATGTTTATTAAATTGTAAATTCACTAACTTTCCCGTTTTAGCCTATGGCCTATGGCCTATGGCAGCAACAGCGCTCAGTCAAATTAATTTCAAAATATTCAACAATATGTTTATTAAATAGTAAAGACATACAATCGTACAGCAACGATTAGACCGCCATCAATTATGCGTTCGTGACGAACTCATCTACGAAATTCATGACGTCATTGATTATGACGTCGTCCTACACGTCACGTGGTTGATTATGACATAATATTACCGAGGAATAAACTAGAAAAG
>JAVVLW010002526.1:0-65000 GCA_034401795.1 Chaetoderma sp. LZ-2023a | reverse complement strand
ATGTATGTGCCAAGTTAGTAATGCTGCAATGCGTTCGGCCCAAGAATTCCACCCATATGGTTAGATATATATCTGAATATGGTAATGAAGCATTGAGTAAATAAATGTTTACCATGAAGCAATTTAATGCGTTGGACACGATTTCATACCGACAATTGGCTGAAAACCTAGCCACTTCACAGTCTTCACTGCCCTATTGTCTGCAGGTTATGCTCGGCCCCAGATCTTCACCCACATAACCTCGAGTTTAAAAAATTATAATTTAGCCTAAATTACTTTCAGCTGTAAACAATATGATATCATATCATTGCTAGCTATATTCATAATTAAATCAAATTCTACAATGAAATAATTCAGCAGTCCGCAATTCAATACGGAAAATTGGCGTAAATTTGGGCAGATCAGTGATTTTCAGTACCATACTGTCTGCAATAAGTTTGGCCCATATTCGGTTCAATATTCATGCATATGGTCAGATCGGTATATGAATACGCTAATGAAGTACTAAGCTTAAAAATCTCTACCATGAAGTAATTTTGCAGTACGCAATTCCATGGCAAAAATCTGCACAAGTTTTGGCAGATCCATGGTTTTCAGTAGCCTACTGTCTGTAATATGTTTGGCCCCAAAATTTCAGATAGATATATAAATACGCTAATAAAATATCGATTAAAAAAGATTCCACCGTAAAGTAATTTTATAATACGCAACTTAATAGCGACCAAAAGTTGTCAGATGCCAATAATTTACGTACCGATATCTATGTACTCTGTTTGTAACCAGTTTTCAAACATCTAGCCATGCAGATATGTATGCACTCAATATGTATTATTATGTACTAGTGCTGTAAGAAATATTGCATGATTCTACCATCAAATAATATCATAATTACCAAACATGTCCATGTAGTTACTTACTCGCAATATGTCTCCATTGAAAGATAGTTGGTTCACATTAGCCACAATCGGATAGATGTCGATATGTCCTGATATATCGCTTGTAATAGGCTCGACTCCAGAATCCCACCCATATGTTTACATAGATCTATATGAATGTGCTAATAAAGTATAGAGTTTAAAAAAATTCTACTGCGGAGTAATTTTGAAATCCGCAATTTAGTCGCAACTTACAGTTCTCAAATGCTAATAATTTACTATATATTCAGTATCAGAATCTCTGTGGTCGGTTTGTAACCAGACTTTCGAACATAATACCATCTATAACTCACTAGATATTGCACGATTCTATCATCAAATATTTCTTGCAATAATGTGAAAATCTTTATATATATCCTATAATTCAGCTCCAGATAGTCTGAATTATCAAACAAACCCCCAGAATTTACACATCGTCAACAAGATGGATGGAAAGATGGATAGACTGCCCCAAAATATAATCTGCTTCTTCCTATAGCCCATAGCTAATCCTATCCAAGGCCGATGCCATTACAACCATCTTAAAGACATTCCACTACCAAGAAACTATCATTATTACAATCGCTACTACCATCAACACTACATGGGACAGGTAAGAAACTCTAAATGATAGTCAGAACCTATGTAATATTGAATGTTAATATAACAAGATAAACACAGTTCTCTCTGTCCTGCAAATATGTTGTCAATTTATCACATGTTTAATGGCTATAACTGTATAGTACATTGACTTTAACTTGAAGTCCATGTCTTCCTATATTATATAATGCCTGGGCCAGTTCTACATGTATAATTAATATTTTTGTTCTATGTAGCCGTCCAAGGTCTAGATATAATCACTGTCTTTGGTGGACAACCTGTTGTGCTACTGCAAATTGTATATTATATATAAAATGAATTTGAAGCTTAACTTGAATTATAATAATCTCCGGCCACTCTATTTGCCATTAATGCCTTGCATCAATATGTGTACTTGTTTTAAGATTTATTTCGCTTGAACATTACATCGAGATACACAAATTAAGGCTCTAACTGTATACAATCTAAACAATTTTGTTTTGACGCATTCTGGTGTGATATGCATCTTTAATGGCGTTAATTAATTACACTATTTTGCCTACGGAACCAGTGTCTCAATTTAATGACAACTAACAACAGGAAAGCTGTTACTAAATTTGGACTAAACTGGACTAATTTCAGACTAAACTGTCACTTATTTTGTAAATAACTCGACTGGAACAAAATATTTAACAGAATACTCCATCAGGGATAATCTCTCACCCTGGTCTATAACCTTTAAAGTGTTAAGTAAGGAGCATTCGCGTACATAGAGGGGGGGGGGGGCAGATTTCTTCAGCTGAAAAATTTTATGGGACATTTTGTGATAACACTTATTTCCACAGATTATTTCCTAAAAAAGAATTATCACTCTGACGGCAAGAAATAGCCTCTCAGAACGTCTGATTTTCACATTTTTCCTAAAGACACTTATTCCCCTAAAATTGTACCCAAAATAGGGACACTTTCCACCGCTTGATCCGCTGGGAAAAACTTAGAATAGAAGTTAGGCCCCGTTAACCTCATCCCACCCACTCCACCTTTTCGCTTCCATCCAGCCAAACCCCTTGACCAATGTGGTGTACGCCCGTGTACCAGAACAGAAAATGGCACACGTTACATTTTTCACAAGATTATTAATAGCAGCTCGTTCTACGCATCTTCCCTGTCTGAATAACAAATTGAAAACGAATAAAGTGTGTGCGTTCATGTGTGTGCGTGCGCATGCACAAAATGAAAGAACGAACAAACGAACTAATGAACGAATTCTATTTTCAGACCATTGCCCAATCAAATGTCAAAACATGAGCACTGATATACCGTTCTGTGTTGGCACGGCGCATGAAAAATGCGACATATAAATCAGTCGTGCGTCAGTCGCATAACGCACTAGTGCCAGGTAAATTTAGTTGGCACGGTACATGAGAAGTTCGATTTATAAATCAGGCCTTAGTTTAGTAAATTGGCGTTATTCTGGACATAAATTCACAAAAGCTTATTTGATTCATTTTTAACTCAGCGTCGTAGTGTGGGTATCTGACATCGGGGTGAGGGTAAAGCATAATTATGCACCCCCTCCTCCATTACAGCATCGTCCTATTGCACGATCCTCGCCCCCCCCCCCCCGCCCCCACTACGTTCCCTGCCATTACAGTAGCATGATTACGCCTGGTGGCCAGGTGTGTCCAGGATGGGATGACTTGTTCAGCTGCGGTGGGGTTGGGGGAGTGATCTAGATGCTCTCAGAGGGCGTAGCCTGCATATCTGGAGGTGCTGTGGGGTTGGGGGAGTGATCTAGATGCTCTCAGAGGGCGTGGCCTGCATATCTGGAGGTGGGGTTGGGGGAGTGATCTAGATGCTCTCAGAGGGCGTGGCCTGCATATCTGGAGGTGCGGTGGGGTTGGGGGAGTGATCTAGATGCTCTCAGAGGGCGTGGCCTGCATATCTGGCGGTGCGGTGGGGTTGGGGGAGTGATCTAGATGCTCTCAGAGGGCGTGGCCTGCATATCTGGAGGTGCGGTGGGGTTGGGGAAGTGATCTAGATGCTCTCACAGGGCGTGGCCTGCATATCTGGAGGTGCGGTGGAGTTGAGGGAGTGATCTAGATGCTCTCAGAGGGCGTGGCCTGCATATCTGGTGGTGCAGTGGGGTTGGGGGAGTGATCTAGATGCTCTCAGAGGGCGTGGCCTGCATATCTGGAGGTGCGGTGGGGTTGGGGGGAGTGATCTAGATGCTCTCAGAGGGCGTGGCCTGCATATCTGGAGGTGCGGTGGGGTTGGGGGAGTGATCTAGATGCTCTCAGAGGGCGTGGCCTGCATATCTGGAGGTACATTTGGTGCCCTTTGAACACCAACTCCATTGAACTTTGCCCACTTTACTACAGCACTTGGGCATGATTTCAGTTGGAAGTGGTACGCTCACTCGTATGCTTTAAAAAAAATACAATCATGCCACATAAATGACAGCTTTGGATAAACGAATAGATGGTAGTTGATCTAAATACTTCCACACAAGTGTGGGCTGGGTTTGGCTCCTTTTTCCTGGATATTTTGAAAATCTAGGTGCTCTAAGGCCATCTATAATCCCGGATGGCACTGGCCATCAATTTGTGACAGATTTCCTCGCTGCTCGGTCCACCCCTGCTATAACGAATGCAATTTCGTAAACAGATTTTCCACAAGATTGACCTCTACCTCTTCAGATATATCGTTGCCACGCTTTTTTTTAATCGGGAGGCAAAACATGTATAAATCAACGCATTTTAGACCACAGCATGTCATGCTGTGCATCGATTACGAGAAAATGTTTAAATGTGCGCAATATTACAGGTTTTAGTGACGAACATGGGAAAAAATAAATCACGGATACACATGTCATCGCCGTTTACATTTTGCAAATTCTGCTTTCAAAACACATCAAATTAAGCATAATTGATTTTCGTATATTTGTTAGATGCTTACTTAATTAGGACATTATGGTGCAAGTGAAATTTTATGACGTTTGATAACTAATAGTTATCAAACTAAACAAGGAGGCGCTGAGACGATAAAAGGTGTGTAAATAGACCGGAACCTGTTCCACGCGCAAGGAGTTGTGGGATACTGACTGAATACAGAATTGGGCTGTCGGATTATTGGGTTGTCGGACTAGTGGGTAAGATTTTCGGACTACTGGGTTGTCGGACTATTGGGGCGTCCCCCACGCGCACTTGCATGGCATAACTGCAAAGCTGAAATTAAACTGTCTGGTCACGGTCCCTGTTTCTAACAGGTTTCTATTTCTAACAAGTGCTCCTTTTCGCATCCTCCCGCACTCGTTGTGTTGATAACATCGTCAAAACATGTCTATTTCAATAGATACGTAATTTTTACTCAACATTTGAAGATATTATTAAAATGCAGCAGAAATAACTAATTATTTTACGTACCTTCTAAGTTGCCGTGTGAAAAACATGTGTTTTCACTATTACTTTTTCAGTGCCCATAAAAATGTTCATAACTGCTAAAAAAAATATGAAACAAACTGGTCCAATTTTCACGCCAGACGACATCTGCCAGCTGCTGTCACAAACACGGCATGTTGATTTCACCAACATACATTCTTTACTACGGATGCGCCGAAGGGGCACGGCCGCTTATATTGTTTTTAATTCTAGATTGATTTATTTCAGGCAGGCGCCGAATACAGCCATAGTTTCTATATATGCCAAAAACTAAAATAATTTTAACATCTTATGATGTGCAAAACAATCCTTATCTTCATTTTAAACACCAGATTTACTACTTTACAAAGCGAAGATACAGGATTTTGATTTTGAAAATAGTGTTGCTGCTATATATATATATATATATATATATATATATATATATATATATATATATATATATATATATATATATATATATATATAACTGGCTAGTGCGAAGACCCGAATTTGACCAGGTCACGATTTACTACAATAAATTAAGTTCCCCTTTTAGCGGCGTTGCCGCGTTTGTATCATTATCTTTGCTGACAAACTGTTCTATAGACAGTGATGGTGTATCGCCATCTTGTCGCTATAAATAACAGACGTACCTTCCTGTTAGAAACTGGTACCTAAGTACACAAAAACTCTCTACAAATCGATACTGGGTATTTCCAAGCGGTAAAGTTATTTGGAGCAGTAAAATGTGTTAATATATGTATTCTCTCACTAAACACTTGCTAATTAATAAATAGAAGTTATCTTGTGACAAAAGCTTTTTGACGGTTACTCAGACACCAATGAGGGTTACTCAGACACCATTGACTATTACTATGACATCATTGACAGTTACTCAGACACAATTGACGGTTACTCAGACACCATTGACTATTACTATGCCATCATTGATGGTTACTCAGACACCATTGACTATTACTATGACATCATTGACAGTTACTCAGACACAATTGACGGGTACTCAGACACCATTGACTATTACTATGCCATCATTGATGGTTACTCAGACACCATTGACTATTACTATGACATCATTGACAGTTACTCAGACACCATTGACGGTTACTCAGACACCATTGACGATTACTCAGACACCGTTGACTATGACTCAGACACCGTTGACTATGACTCAGACACCATTGACGATTACTCAGACACCATTGACAATTACTCAGACACCATTGACAGTTACTCAGATACCATTGACGATTACTCAGACACCATTGACGGTTACTCAAACACCATTGACGATTACTCAGACACCATTGACGATTACTCAGACACCATTGACGGTTACTCAGACACCATCGACGATTACTCAGACACCATCGACTATTACTCAGACACCATTGACGATTACACAGACACCATTGACTATTACTCAGACACCATTGACTATTACTATGACATCATTGACAGTTACTCAGACACCATTGACGATTACTCAGACACCATTGATGATTACTCAGACAGCGTTGACTATGACTCAGACACCGTTGACTATGACTCAGACACCATTGACGATTACTCAGACACCATTGACGATTACTCAGACATCATTGACGATTACTCAGACACCATTGACGATTACTCAGACACCATTGACGATTACTCAGACACCATTGACGATTACTCAGACACCATTGACGATTACTCAGACACCATTGACGATTACTCAGACACCATTGACGGTTACTCAGACACCATTGACAGTTACTCAGACACCATTGACGGTTACTCAGACACCATTGACGGTTACTCAGATACCATTGACGATTACTCAGACACCATCGACGATTACTCAGACACCATCGACGGTTACTCAGACACCATCGACGATTACTCAGACACCATCGACTATTACTCAGACACCATCGACGATTACACAGACACCATCGACTATTACTCAGACACCATCGACGATTACACAGACACCATTGACAATTACTCAGACACCATTGACGGTTACTCAGACACCGTTGACGGTTACTCAGACGCCGTTGACGATTACTCCGACACCGTTGACGGTTACTCAGACACCGTTGACGATTACTCAGACACCATGGGAACATTGACGATTGCTATGACAACAACAACGATTACAATGACAACAGTAACTATTACTATGACACAACTGTCACTGCTGCTGCCGCTGCCGCTGCCGCTGCCGCTACTACTACTACTACTACTACTACTACTACTACTACTACTACTACTACTACTACTACTACTGCTGCTGCTACTACTACTACTACTACTACTACTACTACTACTACTACTACTACTACTACTACTACTACTACCGAGAACCGAGACAGTGGCATATTCTCGGGAACGACCTTGTTTGTGCCTGCAAATGTACATTAAATAAGTAAATGCATATTTGGATTTTATTGAACAAATTTAACCAGTAAATGGTTAACATTAATGGCACATGGATTTCCTCAAACAAAGTGACAAATCTCGGGCAGTAAGATAAGCCTAAATATTTTTAGTTTTGAATTTTTTCAATTATTGAAGATTCTGAGTCAGTGCGTTGATAATATTAACTACATACTTGCGAGTGCCAGTTCTGTTATTTTATTGCCTTGTAAAAACATAATTTATATACCCGTCGACACCGTCAGGCAGTCTGTCAATCTTTCAGTGGAGAGACAGATATACTAAAGTCTACCATCATTTCCGGATTCACTCTCCTGCTTTTCCACTCATTCACTGGTCCGCCCGCCTACGCACCCGTCAGCTCCTATCCATCCACCCATGCATTCACTAGTTTGGCTGCCGCATGATCCACTTGTCCGTCCGTCCATTTGCCCATTCCTCACTCTATTCCGCCTTCCATCTGCCCGTCTGTTCATTCCAAACTCCGGCCCCTGCACCTTCTTCAGCCGATCCCGCTGTATCCTTCTCTCCTACCCATCCCTCATCCAGTCTCTCATCCTTCCGCGCGTCTTTAGCTTAGACTAGCTTAGCATAGCTGTGCTTAGCTTAGACTATCTTTGTATAGCTTAGTTTAGACTAGCATAGCTTAACATAACTTAGATTAGACTAGCTTAGCTTAGCATCGCATAGCTTAGCTTAGACTAGCATAGCTTTGAATAGCTTAGCATAGCTTAGCTTAAAGTAGCATGGCTTAGACTAGCATAGCATTTTTTCTACTTTTCTGCTGGGTGGTTCTGAACCACCAGGCCTAGAGCAACCAAACTGGTTCCATGTCAGCAGATTGGCACATTGTCTGCAAATATGACTGGTAGCCATCAGCGGCCGAAATATTTAGGTTTTAATTCTCCTCTTTATTATCTAGTAGCAAACTGAGCAATCAAACTGAGATTGCGCCAATCAAAATGATTAATGTGACATTTAATTGCCATTTTATATCCCCTTACCACGTGGATAATAAACAGGATTTGCTACTGTAAATGATCTCGGCAAAGTGAGTAATGTGATAGGGATTTAATTGTCATTTAATATCAGTTGACCACGGGGACGATAGAAAGATAGATAGATAGATAGATAGATAGATAGATAGATAGATAGATAGATAGATAGATAGATAGATAGTTTATTGCAAAAATCCAGCATAAGGATACGGCAATACAAGTACAATCGTATAAATAAACAATATATATGAAACAACTATTAGTCTGTCAGCTTGTGTACCGTATATGCATTTTTGGGTATAGTAGCTGAAACTTTCAGGATCAAGATACATGAAACCACTTGACACCAATTTTTCCTATCTATCGATAAGCCGCCATCTTGGATTTCAAAATGGCCGCCATATTCAGGTTAGTTTTCTACTTATATCGACGCCTGTTTATTGGCATACATGATATCAACGTACATGCCATACTCTATACCATGTGTTTGCATTAGGGATTCATGTAAAATGATAGAAAATAAGATAACAAACAACAGTGTCCCCTAGAACGGCCATATTGGATTTCAAAATGGCCGCCGATATGGAAAAAACCTATTAAATTACACAAAAATTATCCAACTGGTCCTTGCCTTAAAATGAGTAAGACTTTACATTAATTGGTACATGTGTAGAGGGAAAAAAGAACATATATACATATATACATTGTATACACCAGTGGTGTAGCAATAGCGGGTTCAAGGAACATGGGCCCCTGACCATTAGGGGCCCCACCAGCCTGCAATATTATTTTATGTTGAAGTTTTGAACCTTCTTTCTTTAATAATAAGGCGACCAGAAATACCCCCTCCATCTCCTGCATTCTGATAAAACCTTTTTATCAGAATGCAGCCTTGCAGTAGATGACTTCTCAGATCATCTACTTTCCCAACTTTAATGGTGAGTAGCACTCAGAACCACTCCATACTGCAATGTCGTAGACAAATGTGGCTTGTGTAGGGGCTTAAGCCCTAAAGATTTTGGCAAATACTTTTCAATTCTGCACAATCAACCACATGAGAGTCTATATATATATATATATATATATATATATATATATATATATATATATATATATATATATATATATATATATATATATATATATATATATATATATATATATATATATATATATATATATATATATATATACCTCTGAGAGCATCTAAATAATATAAAAAAAACTCTGGGAAGGACATCCAGAATTGGGGCCCACACACATTCTGACCATGGGCCCCCAAACGACATCGCTACGCCACTGGAATACACATTACTCACTTGTAATATATCCAAAATAGATACCTTTTCATACCATTTTTAACATTTAAAAAATAATCTTTTGATCTTTTAGTTACGACGGCCGTTTGCCACCTCGTCCCAAACTGCAAATTTGCTACTATTTCTTTGACCAAAACTGATGATTAAACAACAATTCAAATTCGCTTATTGTAAATATAATACACTGAAGTCCTAATTCTGAGATCAGTTTGCATCATCTGGGTCAACATAACTACTTAAGTTCTGGCAATGGTCTTCCTCTCCTTCACACCGGCACAGTTCTGTACACACTAGACCTTTTAATCGACATGAACATCTACCTGAAGCACACTTATTTGTTGAGCTTGGGTTAGTGGTACCACACGTACACCTCACTAACTCAACCACCGCTGCAGGGGCTGGTGCAACCATGGATAACAGAGGTACAAGCCTGTGCTCTTCCTTCACCCAGACATGCTGTAAGGGATCTGGTGATAGTGGACTGACAACAAGGTCTTGTTCCCACACCGAAGCTTGGCAGTGAGCATGCTGGATATGCTCAACCCATGTTCCACGTGTCGGTGGTAGCATGTCGACACCTTTGATCATGCCTTGTTGTTTGAATAGGTGCCATCTGAGGTGATGCAGCTCAGTAATGTGAACATTCTTCTTACAGAATAAACTACATAAAAAGGAAATGCACCCATTTAATGTATCATTAGAAGACTGGGTGTCACAGCCGAGGCCGGATATTAAAGTTACAATCTTGGTATCTGCTTTTAGGAAGGCTTCTAAGCACGCTTTCTTAGACTTCCCTCTTATGTAGCCTGTGGTATCACAACCAGTGAGAGCATGCCATTTGCAGAGAGCATTTGCTCTCTCCAGTCCAAGAGCATCATAAATAGGTTGAAGTAGAACTAGTCATCGTCGATCACCCGTGCCCATTACCAGGGCAGATTTTTGCCAAGAAGAGATGTACGTCTCAGCGCAAGAATCAAAACATCTGCATCCTGACTGTAAATGTGGACAGTATAACCAGCTTTATTTGCCTCCACTGCATGCAAGATCATTAAGTTATCGGCTTCTTCTTGTGTACTGACACCAGGAGTGGCATTATTGGTGTCGTTGGACATCACTTCTTTGCGTGTGGCTGTTATCATACACATTTTAGAATGGTCTATTAATCTCTGTGCAAGATAAAGTGTGAACGAATCTTTTGTAGCTACACTTCCAAGGAATACTTTTAATTCAGGAATTTTGGTATTGTCTTCTACATTAAAATCTTTTGGGTGTGCCTGTCCACCCCTGCATCGTTCACGTGTTGATTCCTTTAATGAGCCAACGACAGCGTAATTGTCAAAAATTACCCTTACAGAATTGTAATTACGTGATTTGATATCAATGAGCTCAACATAAGCTTTGCCAAGGGCTTTACCATTTTCAAATGACTTCACAGCCATGAGTTCTTGTACTACGGCCATACCGTCTACAATTAGACAGAGCTTTGCATCTGTGGAACCGTATGCACCATCTGAAATGAGATTGTTTTGGCAATCCTCCAGCGGTGACACTGGAAGATTCTCTAAGACAGTTATCAATGAGCCTTTATTTAATGTTGGGTGCACAGAACCATCTGGTCTCATTAATGTCCGATTAACAGTTGTAAATTTATAATTACCAATCACCTCCTCCATATCTATTTCACGAGATGAGCGCGCTACAACAAGTAGTCGAGACTTCAGACCAGACGTTGCCTGGAGGGTTAAAACATCAGACTTTGCCTGTACTTTAACCTCCTTGGTTGTAGAAGTCCATGTAAACGACTTACATTTTGTCATCTTGTCCCAAAGATTTGTATTTCCACATATTCTTTCATCAACAAATTTCTGCATTGCAGATTTTCCCATGAGCTCACAGGACAGGATGCTTTCCTCAACAGCTTTAGGAACTATCTCATTAGTGACAAGCTTAACCATTGCTGTATTGCCACTCTTGAATATTCCACAAGGTGCTAGGACATCAAATAGCTTTTTAATAGCTTGTTCTTGCCTAAGTGTTGTTGACTTATTGAGTTCATGGTGATCCATTTTACTCTGTTTCTTTAAGTTAGCCATGGCCTCTGTTTCATTGGCAATTCGTGCTAATTCTGGTGTGCACATCTTCAGAAGAGTAGCAGGAGACTGAGTGATGCCACCAATAGCACCCTGACCTTTGAGATTTTTGTTTACATGTTCTTGAGCATGATCAATACCGATGCGGGTGAATGGTATCTGGTTGGAAGTGTTCACAGTGAATTCATGTGCCATAAAGTCCTGCCAGATTTCGGGATCAGTAGTTTGAAGCCGACACATTCGTGCAATATATTCTGGAATATGCTGTGCATAATCATGCCTCCCATAAGCAAAGAAATACACACATAGTTTTTCAAGTGACGACAGGTGAGGGAACCAGTCACCTAGCTGGGTAGCACGCTGGAATTGCAGTGAGGTCAAGACCTGTTTCATGTACATTCGTGCCCATTTGAAAATGGGCCCTGGGTTGTGTTCAGCATCAAAGTCGGCAAGCTGTTTCTCTATATTAAGTGACTCAAGTGTGATTAATAATCCCCTATGTGACTCACGAATGCTCTGTTTCAATGTGCATGCATCAGACAGTATTTTAATACTCTCTTCAAGAGCTACGCAGACAGCAGGCCTTTCAGCAAAATACTCTCCTATCCAAAGATCGAACACTACCTGCAGGATGACTTCGTGAGCTTCCATAGCTCTGTTGTAATGATTCTTATTTATAATTTGATTAACAGTCACAGAACTGTACAAACCTGCTTCGACCCAAGCCTCGTCAATCCCGCTTCCTTCTATGGCCTATAATGAAGTGTGGAATGCACCTGGACACACAACAAACTGATCCTTGAACCGTGAATCAAAATATTCCAACTTCAACACTCGTTTGTACAGATCCATGTCAAATGTGACAACAAGCTTCCGCCCATTACCAGACACTAGTCTGTTCAATCTACATAGTTGGTCTAAAGTGGTAACCAGGGTTGACCATTCGTGTGCTGGGGAATTTATGATAGGTAGAGTAAATGCCTTATCAACAATCAAAGAGGAATGATTCGTGGATTCAGGTGTGTTTGAAAGACTGTTGTATGCAGCCCACACTGGTATCATTTGCGTTGTTCTCTCGTCATCTACTACTTATGGAGACATTTGTACAGATATTTCACCTGAACTCAATAAACACTCGTGCTCCTCTCGCACTGCTGGCATATTTGATATGTCAGTTACTGAAAGCATACCTTGTACATTATCTGACAAAATATTGGTAACATCAAAAGCAGGAATCATAACTTCATCAGAGGCAACTGTTTTAGGTTCTACATCAGACGAATTTAAATCAACTGTTTGAGATCTCTTGAAATATCTTGCCATCATTCAACACATATCATGCTTTATCGCTCTATCAAAATGTTCATCGTAGGAACCCACTTTATACGATGCATAATGGGGACTGAATTGAGATTTGGTACTGCCTTCTAAGTCACATTTAAGAATCTTGATGCATGTGCTCGGAACACCTAAATGGCCACCAGCAGAAACTTCATATAGATCAAGTGGCTCTACCAAGGTCTCTTCAGCACATATTGACTGATATACACAAGCTGCCATTGCATGGAAACTTGACTTTCCATCAAAAGTATCAACTTTCTTGTCAACATTATCAGCGGAAGCCCGAATGGCTCTACCTTTCACAATACCAACTGGGACAAAAATACCATTTTTATTGATGTTTTCTTGCACAGCATTGGCTATCTGACTACACACCCTGGTCACCCGACTATATGATATTCCACAACATAAATGGCTGAGCAGATTTATAGTGGTCTGGCTGCGTAAATTGTGATATATCCACAAAGATAATCCGACTGCATATGGACTTTCACATTGGCGACGAAAAGTAGACAATTCAGACTGGAATTTTGTTGTGTATGCTACTTGCTTTGAAGCTTTAAATTCCTGCATCACCATTTGAGAAATTGTGACACATGATTTTCTTAGAGACTGATCTCGCGACTCAGGAGTCGCAGCCTTAGAACCTTGCAAGATCCATCTGTTTAACATTAATACCTCTACTGGCAATCCAGATTCGCCAACACCATCTAGAGAGCCTGTAAATACCCAATGTTTCGCTTTTCTGGCTTTAGTTATCTCTTTTCTGATGATTTTGGCACATTTAAATATTATATTAAGGTCGCCTTTTATGTCTTGTTCAGAAATAGCAATATCGACTGCTTCACGTCCAGATTTTTTTGAATGGAAGACGCCAGGTAATTTACCTCTATGTTGGAATAGTTCACTGTCTGGTAAATTGTGTGTGATGTTTGTTATTAGTGTTCGTCTGGATATTGCATGACCAGTGACTCCGTGGTCACGCATCATATTATAATACAATTCTTCAGCCCGAACAGTCGTTATATAGTCTCCAGATTCTATTCTTTCATGCAACTCATCGTAAAATTCCATCTCTGCTGCTATAAAGAAAATTGTCTCCTCACTTCTGATTAGTTTCAGTGCGTCTTTCAGGGCTTGAAACATAAATTCTCCAGTATGTGGTTTTGCAGGATTTGTGATAGACAATGTCCCGAGCCAGAAAGTCCCCTTCTGATATTATGTCAGCCAATTGTACTTTCCAGGATGCATTGTCACTTTTATCTACTATCTCTTTGACAGATATCCCGCTATTCTCACTACGACAGGCATATACAATTTCATTATCTTTTTCCGTATTTTGACCTTGACAGAAAAAGCACTTTTCACGATCAAAACACTCTGTGGCAGATCTCAGTAGTATGCTACTAGATTCTACAGATAAGGTTGGGCGCCCCTTCCCCTTACGTTTTTCAGGATTATTGAGATACTTAATCTCGTCTCTTTTAGCTTTGTTCTTGTCTGTGGTTTCACTATAACAGCTGCGATGCCACTTAGCACCCTCTTGCAAAAAGGTCCGATGCTGTTATACCTATTAATCTGTTCTGGGGGTGGGGGTGGGCGGGGGTGGAGGGGGGGGGGGTGGGGTGGGGGTGGAGTGGGGGGGGGGCTAGACTGTGCTTTTGTGCTTCTTCTGCTTCTTAGGTTTCCACGTTAGCGGCTTGGCCACAGTCCCTAGTGCGTGCGCCCGACGCACTAGCTCCAGCTGTAGATTAACTGCCAACCGATTCTGCGTGATGTTGGCAGTGTCTTCTAAGATGGCCCGTGCTTGGCCAACAAAGATGCTAGGGCCAGTAAGGGGCGTCCCAAGAAGACGCTCCCTAACGGCAGTAGCTGGACGCATATGGTCAAGGCCCATCTGCCTCCTAGACTTCGTCACTCGCGCTTGCACCCTTGCCAATGTGTCCATAGACAGCACCAGGCCATCATTGACACATGAAAGCGCCACAGGTGGCACAGGGTGGCCTGCCCCTGCTTCAGCCCACACCGACTGAAGAAGGCGATAAGAATGATTGACAGCACTCATTGCTGCCCTCAACCCCTCATCGCATAGGGACAGGACTTCGTTATGGTGTACCTGAGACTTGTCTACCAGCGCTGGGGGCGGGGCCACCTGCTCCAGCACTCTAGACACCCAGCACCCAGCGGTCATCCTCGTTGATCGTTGGAACAACACCATATCTGTCATATTCCCCCCGTGGGATACGACACCTCGCCCGCACCTCCCTGGAGGCCGCAGGAAGCTGGCCCTTGGTCAGGAGTTGTTTGCTATGAATAGCATCCAATAACTCCCTAAACCTTGGATCCACTCCAATAGACTGGATCCGGGCTGCGGGCAAGATCCCCGTCCTAATCGATACCGCCGATGGATGGGGTGCATCCTCCTCGGCCGTGGTCGAAACCACAGACGGGTCTACCCTGGCTAGCCAAGCCATAGCCTCTGACCAGACTATCTCCGAGGAGGACACTCCCGTGAACATGTCACCCATTGACGTGTTCACGGCCCTACCAGCAAAAGTCTCCCAGCTAGGAGCCATTGCTGATACGCCAGGAACTCCGGTACCGTACGGTTCCGCTCCCACCCCATGAAAAACACCAGTCCATGGAGTAGGCCTGCACAGAAAATCATGCGGACCCATAACGGCTGAAGAACCATTGCCAAACATGGGCGCCAATGGCACCCCATGCCTGACCACCGGACCAGGAGAGATAGGTGAGTACCACGCCTGGCCAGCCACACCCGTCACCATGTTGGTTGGCAGCAAACCAACGATCATGGGACCGGTGCCCAGTACCTGAGTGGCCTCCACCATGGGCAGAGCCGCTGCCCTGGCTTGCGCCAAGCCAGACAGATGGAGGACGGTTCCGTCCAGGACGGAATCGACCTCCATGCTCTCCACCCGTGGCATTTCAGGCTGCAGTAATCTCTCCTCCTCGGACTCGTCGTCTTCAGACCCCGAAGAGTCCTCACTAGACGAGGAAACCGTGGAGCCGTCCTGGCAGATGGCTCCCATGCCTGACAGACTGGCCACCGCTACTGGACCACCCGGAGGTGGCCGCAGAGAGATAGAGCCCATCAGGCCGGAGCCCGACGGGACTGCCAGGGAGCTGTATGAGACGGCTCCCTCGGTGGCCAGTCCAGAACACTGTCCAAGGACATGGTCCGAACCAAGCACGGAAAGACTGCCCTACAACTTTTGGAACCACACCGGCGGGGCCATCTTCACAACCTCCGGTTGCAGACGTGGAACGCCCCCAAGGGCCGAAACGGACGCTCCACAATTTGCTTTCGAACCGCCTGACCCCACATCAGACCCTGCCAAGTCCTTCTGGGCAAGGAACTTGACTATCATGTCGGACGACCACACTGCACAAATGTTACACCTACTGTCAAGATTACATTTGGTACAATGGAAACAGACATGGTCCTTGAATAGAACCCTCACGAATTTATGGCATACGTCACATGATTGTGGGGCTGGCTTGGTCTATAAATAAGCACAAACCTACAATAAGCAAGCGGAACGAAACAGGAATGGAAGGCAGACAATTAATTTTCAAATAATTTGATCAAAAATTAAATGTTAACTCTCCCGCACCCCATACCACAATGTTACAGCACAGATTGCATTGATTATGACGACAAGAACGAAGCGGGCAATAATACACCCATAAACTGATCCTCAAGGATGTATAACGGAACCAGGAATCATATCGCATAGCATTCGGGGTATATTTACTATTCAATATAAATTATACTCCTAACAAAGGCCAAAACGATATGTGAAGAAACAACAAAATGTAAACAAACTGCTGTAGCACACGGTAAATCAAGAATTTTGAAACCAGCGATCATTGCAAACAGATCGTGATAACGCGCAAAACCTGAAAATTCCAAAGTTTTTCTGGTACCAATAAAGTACGCAGCACCCAGAATCAGATGGGCGAATTAATGAAACATTTTATTCACATAAAAATCCGAGACAACAGTGGTGTGACGTCACCCGCTCGGATCTTACGGAGAACGACGTCAGCCGATTTTCGTGTTAGAACACCGTAAAGTCAACACCTTATTTCATATCAGCCGATCGCCTGTTGGGGTTAAAGGAAGGCGATCAATCTGGCATATTTCATTGTTAACACACGTCCCAGATTCGGGGTTCAGAAATTGGAACATGCGACACAGACGAAATTTTGAAGACCTAATTCTTTTCACTATGGAATAACATGGAATTATACAACCTGGTTATCATTGGCTCCATCCATGGTAGTCCAATATAATCCTTAGAGAGCGCACAAAGCTATCACAATACACAGAAAAGGACTTAGAAACTTAAGACTCCAACTGCACAAAAAAGCATGTAGCACTTGTTGCTATGCAAACAAGAATGAGCTTCATGGCAAACGGGTACTCGGCAGTTGGGAGCGAGTACCCGGTTCAAGGAGTCGGTAAAGCTTACTAAGTCTATAGTCCTATAGTCCTCAGATTCCACGTATACTTCAATGGTGCGACGAATCCTCCATGAGCTGGGTGCAAGCCTCCCTGATACAAACGACTTCGACCCACATCTCAACAGTCATAGTGTCTCAGTGGCCAGCAGACTACAGAGAGAGAGAGAGAGAGAGAGAGAGAGAGGGAGTTCAGTGCTCACCCAGACTATCGGTGGCATGGTGGTGACAACAGCAGTCTAGGGGTTATGTACGGTGACCCGAGATGTGACTACTCAGTATTCCCCTATCGAACACACTGACGAGTAGGCCATCAGAAGACAGCGACATTCTCGTTCGATCCAGACTCCGACCCTGGAGCGCTAGTGCAAAATATGCACATCACTGGCTTGCAGCAGGATTATCCAGATGTGTGGAAGTACTTTGTCCCACACACCACCTCAGGCCTCACACCAGCAGGGGTCGTTCGGATCAACCAGTCCCTGGAAGCACTGTGCTACTGCCTCCTTACAGCACAGACCAAGCTGTGTCATTCCATAGATGGTGTCAGCGGCGCAGCGGACCAGGCCATGTTCATCAGTCTCGTTGAGGATATGATCATCGTGGCAGACCCTAGTAGTCTTATTGCTAAGTTCCAGCAGGGGTTGCATAAGGCCCATCGCAAACTTGACTTTGCTATTTCACCACACCTACGGTTGATTCCGAGCAACATGATCGTGAACATCGAGGACCTCCAAGTCAGGGGCTATAACAACATGATAGTCGAGGGGAGTTCCCCCGGTGTCCACATTGGCTTCAACACTGCCATCAATGCACTTACGCATAGTACGAGCCATACAGTCGTTCCGACCCTGACACTGCAGCCAGTCGACACGGCAGCTCCAGGCGCCCTGACACTGCAGCCAGTCGACACGACACCGCTTCCCGTGGTAGCTCTATGTGTGGTGTCAGGCCTAGCTATCATGGCGCTCGGGATCAGCCTACTCCACTGCTAGCAAATCAGCTATAAGACTATCCTGACTCTCTACAGTGGCAGTGGGGACCACGGTGAGACACAGAACCAGCTTGGCATGCCCTACATCCCCTATACCCGCTACCAACACGCACATCCAAGGGCTGGAGGGTTCAGCAGCGCATCCTTTTTCCAGCTTGTAGTATCGCAGAGCCTTGTTCAGCTCTGAGTCCAGTGAGGCCATGGCGGTCTGCAACTGCTGGATCACATCTGACAGATACTCCCGATCCTTGTAGAAACATTTAGCTCGCAGGAGCTGCTCGACGATACTCCCGCCCATGATAAGGTATTCGAGGAAGCAGATCTGTCCCATGCCAAATCCTAGATAGAGCTTCACAGCTGTCAGCTCCTCTGTCAGCTCAGCACCGGAGAGCTGAGCGAGCTCATCTGGTGTCATCTTCTTTTAGTCCTTCAACTTCCTCCGGAAGACATCATAGTACTTCTCGCATAACGTGAGCCCGGACATGTTTAAGATGTCTCAATAGAGAGATGAATATTGTTTAGTACCATCCCGGCCACCTGGCAGACGCAGACTGGGAAGATCTTATTAGCTCTCTCGCCAGGGGGCGCAGACGTTTAACCGCATTGTATACTCAGTGCTTAAACAATGACGTCAGTGGTACAGATCGTGAAGTAACTGCCCGAGAGGCAGGCGAGTCTTCAGAAGGTGGAGAACCTGCTGCGATCCAAGACACAGAAGTTACTGACCAAAGCAAAACCTCTGGCGGTCCATCTCCCCAGTAACGTGGCAGCGAATGTGGCCATGGTGAAGATGACAGGGGGAGGTGAGGTTCTTCCTGCCGCCACTGCGGCTGTCCTTGCTACAGTGGCGAGTGGGGTGGCCGGGCACTGTCTCGGAATAACTCACCCCATCCCAAAGATCGCCGTCAGTGGGGCCTCCTACACTGTTGCCGCCAAGATCATGGGTGAACATGTTACACTAATGGAGGCCGCGGTTCTAGGGCTAGCAATGAGTGCAATGGCTAAGATCATCGTCGCCTACGTTTAACCGCTCTGAATGGTGAGAGATGGATCACGAGACCCCTGCATCATATGAGGCATGGCATGCCGGAGGGCGGTCTGTAGCCCATGGTCGAGCACGCAGACTGAGGATTGCCAATGCCCGGGAATGTTGGACCACCCACAAGGTGTGCCCCTGCAGAGTGGGTCAGTACCCTGAGCGCTGCTACATATCCGCTTGACCGACTGCGTGGTCCTCCTATGCCCAGCTATTTCACTGGGGGTATGACTAGTAGGTTTAAGCCGTCTGTATATGACTATAACTCTGTCACTCACAGACCTAGAAAGCACAGAGCTAGGCGATCTTGCTCACTTGGGCGAGGCATGCCTCGGTTCAGAGGACACTGTTGCCCCTATCTCCTTCCTAGACTTCGATGAGAAGGGAGACACGCGGGAGATCCGAGGTACCATCCCAGCCCGAGAATTCATCGGGATCACTGATATGGTAGGACAATCGGCCATTAACAAGGCCAAGACTATACAAGGGGATGGGCATCAAGCATAGGGCGACGATGCAAGGTATGCTCGGAGTCGATGGGGCTAGAGCCATCAAGGTTATGCACATGACCTGGGTAAGGATCTCCTGAGACCACGGAGCACATTCATCCAGGATGGAGGGAATCACAAGATAGGCATCTTCAGCCTGAACAGTATCACTGTCGACGGCCAAACAGGTGTAGGTGCTGTCGACAGCCTCCGGCTAGCAGCGGCGAAGAAGACAGGGATCTTTCATATGGCGATTAGAGAGTAATACTGTCATGAATCATAAAAAAATAAAAAATATGCAGGTACAGTGAAAGTCGCCAAGAAGGCTAGTCAGACCATGTTCCTCATAAAACCTGAGCTACAGTTTCTCGATGTGCTGAACTACCTCGGCCCAGGTATGGGTCAAAGCTTATGGGTGTACACAGGTTTAAGACCACAGGATAGTCATGGCTTCCCGTGCACGTATCATACAGATACTGGGTATACTAGACATGGTGGGTGCTGACACAGGCCCTCTACGCTATCTTCTCAGCTGCTGCTGGGATTTCATGCTTAATGCCTCCATCGCATCCTTCGTATCCGCCGGAGATGCAGGATTCCCCGCTCTGCAGGCGAAAGAGCTGGTGCAGGAAGTACTGCCGTTTAGTCTCCCAGATATAGACGAGGCTACCGCCGACCAAGTGCTAACCCTCCTCCGCATACATGTCTGTACCATTCGACAATAGGCAAGCCGATGCTGGCCAGGTGGTGCTGATCATTGCCCCGTCAGGACATGGGAAACACATCTTTCTGCGGGCTCTCCTGGCCGAACATTTACACTCTCAATACATCCTTTTGGTGTCTGACTCTGCTGCTGAGGCAGTTGACAGTAATGATCAATGGTACAATGGCCCAATCACCAAGACGCAGAACCTGTAAGCACTGATGGAGAAGCTGCTGGCAGCCCGACTGACAGAACCACTTGTACTAGTTATCGATGACCCTGCAATGGACCAGAAGACAGTCACCTACCTCATCAACATCACCAGGCACATTCCGGCACACAAAGATAACTGTCTTCATCCTCTTTCAGAAATACACCCGCGAGATCTCACCAGACATCCGCCACAATGCCTGGTTGCTATACTTCAGCTCCAAGTGTGGATGTGCCCTGCTCGAGACCATATACGACAGCCTAACCCTCAAGGAGACCAAAGGGGACTTTATCGCAGGTGTACAGAGGGCAGCTGAGCTGTACCGCTTCATCTTCAGCAACAAGGAGACAGGTGAGCTGTCACACTTCAAGCCATCTCTGGAAAAGGCGCAGACCTTCACCTACAAGCTGAATCCATCCAGGAAACTAGCCTGCTCTACGCATCATCGCTGACAGACTGTCGCAGCTGCGGAAACTTTTTTCATTCATCAGAAGGCTGCACGGTCTCCGCTACTTCGTCCGCGGTCTCTGCTACTTCGTCAGATGCTTGAGAACGTTCGTCAGAAGCTACTTCATCAGAAGCTACTTCCAGAAGCTACTTCGTCAGACGCTACTTCGGCAGGTCCGTATTATCGCTTAAACTCTAACCACTGAGGGTCATCTTTTGGGATTCTCTTCATCTGGTTCTTCTCATCGTAGACCCACTTTAGCCATCCGCTCTTAGCATCTGACTTGTGAGGGGATTTGATGAGGTAGTCCTGGTAGTTACCTGGGAATTTCGTAAATGCTTCCAGATCACTGGCCAATCTCCTGCGCCCTTCTTCGCTGAAGCTGTGCTCAACAGCCTGCTTGCGGCCAACAGTGACCAACTCCTGAGTACCTTCTGCATGACTGGTGTCGTGGCCCTCCGCTACAGCGGCACTGACCTCTTCCCTGAAGTAGTAATTTGCTCCAGACTGGAGGCTATCCAGCATATCTCGCTCTTCCTGGCTATGGAGGCTAAATACGGCAGCCCACTTCCCAACCGTTAGTAGATCTTTGGGGTCGACCCTCGCCTTATGGAGAGCTAGAATAACAGGACTGTTGGTTGGGGCCATGGGTAGGTTGGCTAGTACCTTGCCCTGGGTGATGTCAAACTTCCGGTAGAGTATCCGAGTCAGGAGTTCTTTTGTACTACGAGCTGGAGCTCCTTCCTCTATGGCGGCCAGTATATCCGGATAAGATGGAGATGTGACCTTGGCTCGCTCGTGGATAATATTGATGTCACGAAGCAGTCCTCAGACCCTGTCACAGTGGGACAGTGCACGCCGTGGCTGTCGTGCCGACTGTCGTGCCGACTTGTCCTGCTGCCTATAGACAATCTGCTGGAGAACTTTACCAAACATGGCAGCCGTTTAACACCCCCCCCCCACCCCTCTATATACCCAGACCTTAAACATGCTGCAGTATGTGCAACATCCAGATGGGGCCATTGAACCCGCGACATCTCACGGCACTGATCCACGGAAGGACTGCCTGATGGTCATTCGACCCATTATACACGATGAGAATCCATTGTCCGCTGAAGTACATTGGCTTTGCAATCTCGGCACAGATCCACGAGATCAAGAGCATGACACTCGAGTTCAAGCTTCAGAGCACAATAGAACAGCTGGTAGAGCTCCCGCAGTTTCTGAACAGGTGGGAGATCGTGCAGAGCAACAGCACCGTGGACACCACCTATGTGATCGATGAGTACCGAGTCCTAGGTCCGCTGGCTCGTGGCCCAACCTATGCGAAGGGAAAGGGGTACTACACTGTGGGGTTCAATGAGGGGTTCACGGAATTCAAACTACGGGCAGGTGTCGAGAAGCCGGTGACAGTTCCACTCTTAGCCCTCCTCGAGAACACACATGTGAATCCGGCTGTCATACAGGATAGGCTGTTCCTCCGGGTGTACACTGAGCAGCTCGCAGATGCGACGATGAATGCTCCAAGACTTCATGTCTGCCATGACGAGAATGACCAGGAGCTGAAGCAAACGGGTTCCAAACTGCGGATCGTGCATATAGAGCGAGAACACCAGCAGGTCCAAGCCACAGCTAACCAACGGATAGAGCTGACATTGCATCGTGGTGCATCGGACTGTGTCACTGTTGCGGTCCTGGTTCAGAAGGGAGAAGCCATCCAGCAGGTGGATAAGCTAGAGGACTTCAAGCTTGTGGTTGCTGGGACCAATGTTCTTGGTGAGTTATGCGACCTGGCTGATTGCCAACTCTACAGACAGAAAACTAAGTCATATGCACTTCTGTGCCTAACCAGTGGAAGCGACGACCTTGAGTCGGCACTCGAGGGCCGTCACCACCTCGGGGGCAGGGACATCCCACCTAATCAGGGCAACCGGCTCAGCTTCAAACTCAGAACCCTCATAGCTGGGACTCACTCATTAGGTGTGACGGTACTTTACTTTGGCTATGCTAAGGTATGCGTGTCGAACACATCAGGTATTTAGCTTGAGCGTGCGTAGAGCATGACTCCTGTCGTCACCGCTGCAGCTGCCACCACTACTATAAGCTCTGCTGTGTTCTGACCTGTCGATGCTTCATAGTCGAGCGTTGGCTCAGATACAGCCTCGTAGTACTCATCGAGACTCTCATCTGCCTCTTTGAGACTCTGGTTGGCCTGAGCTCGGAGTTGTCGTCAGCGTGCCTCCCTCTGGCACATATGCCCGAGTTCTTTGCTGTACTCAAACTTCTCCTTAGACAGCTTCTCCATTGCCTGGTTATGACGCTCACGCTCGACCTCTGCCGCCTTCTTGTCGGCGAAGCTGAGTCCCCAGTTCGCTAAGGCAAACACACCCGCATTCAAGATTGCAGAGGCCATGCCATAGACTACAGTTTAAAGCTACTATATAACTGCCCCAGCGACAGATCTCCAAAGTGATGTATGAACCAGAGGCTGATCCAGTCGAGGATATAGATGACGAGGACTATGAGGAGGACTATGATGAGGAGGATGATGCAGACGACTACGATGTAGCGGAGACTGCGGCTGAGGAGGATGATGTAGCAGAGACCACGCCTGAATCCCGCAAGCTAGTACACAGAGCGAAAGGAATCTATCACACTTACGTAAAAGGTTCTATCAGTCCGCTGGCAACAGGTGGGGCTCTGATCGCTCTGTTCACAATGAAGGCTGGCGAGACGGTCCGCAAGATTGCCAACAATGCTCTCCATGGGTGGAGACGATTTCTGAAGCCATACCAGCCATCGCCTCAGGAGTAAGTACATTCTTTGGAGTCACAGGCCCTTGGCTACCGTACATTGTCATAGCGCTCGCGGCCATCTGGGCCGCCGAACATTTAAGCCGTACTATATAAGGATGGCGTCTCTGTACGACCTGGTCAAGGCCCTTCACTTCCGAGGGTTCGTCGATAAACTACTGTTCAGTGAGGATCCAGCAGAGATTAGACGCCAGTGTACGGAGGTGTTTGAGGAGATCTTCAGTGATGGTCGAATGAATGATGGCTGTCTGTTCGTCTGTTTAGAGTTCATCCAGGCTGTGCGTGACAGGACGGGAGTGGACGAAATCCTGGAGTTTATCAACCGTCTTTCTTGAGGAACTCTACTGTCAGCCTGGTGGATATTACTGTGAGCCCCTCAAATACTCGAGGCTGCACGCCGCAAGGGCCACAACTTCACATTGTGCCAGATATACAGACCTCGTCCACAGCAACAGTCATTGAGGTTTTCCAATTTGGACAGACCTGTAGCTCCACATCATAACTTATATGTCAGGATTGGTTCACCTTATTAAGTCTAAACTTGGACACATGCTCACATATATCAAGGGGTGCAGCAGAATGAGATTGCGGTCAAAGGTCAAGGTCATACTGATGGCATCAAATTTTGGTTAAGTTTTTTTATTTAGCTCCAGATATCGTCTTATGTCTCGGGATTGGTTCACCATATTGCGAGTAAGCTTGGACATATGCTTACCTATATCAAGTGGCTGCAGTAGAATGATATTGAGGTCAATCAGGTCATGAGGTTAATCAGGTCATGAGGTCAAAAGTCAAGGTCATCTAATGACATCCAATTCTGGTTAAGATTTTGGTTTAGCTCCACATATCGTCTTAATTTATCTCGGAATTGAGTCACCCTATTTGAGCTAAACTCGGACACACGCTTACTTATATCAAGGGGATGCAGCAGAATGATATTTAGGCTATGGGTCAAAGGTCAAGGTCATCTCTAGACTGATACACATCCAATTATGGGTACAATTCTGGTTTAGCTCCACATATCGTCTTATATCTCGGAATTAATTCATCCTATTTTGACTAAGCTTGGACACATACTTACTACTGTCAAGCAGATACAGCATAGCAATATTGAGCTCATGAGGTCAAAGGTCAAGATCATTCAAGGATGTCAAATCTTGGTTAGGCTTTTGGTTTAGCTCCACATAATTATCGTCTTCTATCTCAAGATTGGTTCATCCTATTTGGACTAAGCTTGAACACATACTTACTACTGTCAAGCAGATACAGCATAGCAATATTGTGCTCATGAGGTCAAAGGTCATGGCCATTGTGACCTTGGCATACATTTTTTTAACCTTTAACTCTGCTTCCTTCCCTGTATCTCAACTTATTTGACCTAATAACGTATGGTTATTTATACTCGGATGAACCACAATGATATGGATGTGAAAGTTCAAGGTCATTGTGAACTTTGTACAAAACATGTTTTGCTATAGATCCATATCTTGCCCTATTTTGAAATTGTTTCAACATCATTTCAATATTGTTTCAATGTTAGGCCGACCAAAAGATTCAGACATCGTTTCAATGTTAGATTCTAGCGTTGGAAGTATCATTAAAATATGAGTTTGATTCAATTTCCATGTAAAATAAATTTTAGCTCTACTGACTCGTCAGTCAGCTGGGCTATAGCGATGACCCACAGTCCGGCTGTCCATCCACCTGTGCATCATCAACAATTGTAGCACATTTTTAGCCCCGTCTGTTCCGAGAATGTTATCACCAATATTTTGCACTCACATACTGTCATTTCACTTTAAGGTTTGCATTTAGCCATCGTATTATTTCACGTGTCTGTCCCTTTAACTATGCTGCCTAATGGTCTCCTGCTATGTGACGTAACATCACTTAGCCAATCAACGAGGAATAAGCTGTTACTGGATGGTCAGTCAGAATTGTGGCTTACTTCGCCAGATATGCCAGGTGACATTTGAAACGAGAAGCGAAATTTAAAAGCAATCAGCAGTATATCTATTGAATATTTTGAAATAAATTTGACTACAAACTGTTGTTGACTTAGGCAGCAATAACTCGCAGTTAAACTAATTTCAAAATCTTTGTCAAACTATTTCTGACAGTACGGCATATGAAGTACCGTATGCTCTGTCAATTTGAAAGGATGAATTTTAAAAAATCGACCAGAATTTGTCAAATCACTTTCTGTGTAGCAACTTTTGATTCGTTAATTTTTTGGGTGAAAATCTTGATTTTATTAAAAATCTGCAGGAAATTATCAAATCACTTCTTAACAGCTTACTTATTTTAAACAAATATAGCTAAAAAGATCCTCTGGTGGATGGCTCCAGAAGTACGTGTGTACAATAAATTTAGTCTGTTATTCTTTTGGGTGAAAATCTTAGATTTTCTGAGAAATCTACCAGAAATTATCTAATTGGTTCTTTTTAATGGCCTGACCTATTTAAACCAAATTTGTCTGGAAGTATCCTATAGCAGAAGTACCGTTTTCGCGTGAAATTCATTTAGACTTTTTATTGGTCAATTTCTTCGGTGGCATTGTTGGAAAACTTTAAGACTAATTCAGAGATGCCAACCGCTACACTTTGGGTGTAGCAGCTAAACCTTTAACCCCTATACTCCTCTACTACACCCTACTAGCAGTTGCTACACATATTGGCAAATCGTTCATGACACCTTTTAAAAGAAGCTTCTCCACACAGCTTTGTTTCTGCCACAAATACAATGAAATGCATGACCCTCCAAGAGGATCCAATTTTCATAAAATGTTCTTGGACATTTTAAAACCTTTAACCCTCTAATTTGTAGACCAATTGAAGATTATTTTTGAAAATTTACCGCTGGAATGACGGGCTCGTTCCTCGAGCCAGTCATTCCAGTGGTAAGTTTTCAAAAATACTCCCAGCCAATCAAGATACTCCTCTGTGAGTTACACATATGCTTGTATTCTGCACATTGAAATTTAGATTGGTACAAAAATGTACTCCTTTCGGTGGGGTAATATTGGCATCTGTGCTAATATACCTGGACTGTCTGATGTACATGTACCAATTTGCACCAAACATGCAGTAAACCTATTCGCCAATGCTCCAGCTGAGCTTGATCACAGGCTCTTGGACCTCTTGTTATGATAGTTTTGACAATTGTTCTCTCAAATCAGTATCATATCTACATGTATAGATGTTTGTTAACAAGATCTAATATATGTAGCATTCTACACAGACATAACATGTATTCTGTTTCTGTGTGAAAGATGTTTAAGGGACACAGCAGTGATTTTTCTGTGTGAGAGTTGTACATGTACACATTGTGTGAGATTTGTATAATGGCTTGGTCACTGTGTAGTGACTTGTCTGTGAAATTTGTATAATGGTTTGGTCACTGTGTAGTGAATTGTCTGTGTGAGGTTTGTATAATGGTTTGGTCACTGTGTAGTGACTTGCCTGTGTGAGCTTTGTATAATGGCTTGGTCACTGTGTAGTGACTTGTCTGTGTGAGATTTGTATAATGGTTTGGTCACTGTAGTGACTTGTCTGTGTGAGATTTGTATAATGGTTTGGTCACCGTGTACTGACTTGTCTGTGTGAGGTTTGTATAATGGTTTGGTCACTGTGTATTGACTTGTCTGTGTGAGATTTCTACAATTGTTTGGCCACTGTCTGTGTGAGATTTGTCTAAAGCCGATCACATAACATGATTTTGTGAAATTCAACCAATTTGTATATGAGTGTACTAGGGATGCAACGATTCTCTAACTCGTGATGTGATACGTATCACGATATCTGTGATACGATATGATATGCTTCACAATACTGTCGATATATGGCAAATGATGCCTAAAATAAACAAAACATTTATTAACCCTTTCACATTCTTAAAAAACAAAAAACGCTTCTCCAGAAGTCTTGAGTGATGTCCATTTGCAGACCAAGAGAAGACTATTTTTGAAAACTTAACACTTCAGTTACTGCGCCAGTTATTCCATTCGTAAATTTTAAAAATAGTCTTGGTCTGCCACCCATGAATATTGTGCCTAAATTTTCGAACTAATATGATGCTAATCTTAAGGCAACAGCAACAGCTTCCAAACTTATAATAATGTTGTACAATATAATCAGAAAATGAACACCGTTGCCAAAAATAGAGGGGCGTGTATCATTCAACTGGAAGGCTTAAGATTCCCATCCAGGTGAGTGATACAGGCCCCTTGGGTCTTTTGTTCATTTTCTGATTATATTGTACAACATTATTATAAGTTGTGGTATATTTTGAATGTAATTTGATTGGAAGCTGTTGCTGCTGCTGTAAGATTCCCATCCAGGTGAGTGATTCCTGCCCCTTGTGTCTCTTGTTCATTTTCTGATTATATTGTACAACATTATTATAAGTTGTGGTATATTTTGAATGTAATTTGATTGGAAGCTGTTGCTGCTGCCGTAAGATTCCCATCCAGGTGAGTGATACAGGCCCCTTGTGTCTCTTGTTCATTTTCTGATTATATTGTACAACATTATTATAAGTTGTGGTATATTTTGAATGTAATTTGATTGGAAGCTGTTGCTGCTGCCGTAAGATTCCCATCCAGGTGAGTGATACAGGCCCCTTGTGTCTCTTGTTCATTTTCTGATTATATTGTACAACATTATTATAAGTTGTGGTATATTTTGAATGCAATTTGATTGGAAGCTGTTGCTGCTGCTGTAAGATTCCCATCCAGGTGAGTGATACAGGCCCCTTGTGTCTCTTGTTCATTTTCTGATTATATTGTACAACATTATTATAAGTTGTGGTATATTTTGAATGCAATTTGATTGGAAGCTGTTGCTGCTGCCGTAAGATTCCCATCCAGGTGAGTGATACAGGCCCCTTGGGTCTTTTGTTCATTTTCTGATTATATTGTACAACATTATTATAAGTTGTGGTATATTTTGAATGCAATTTGATTGGAAGCTGTTGCTGCTGCTGTAAGATTCCCATCCAGTTGAGTGATACAGGCCCCGTGTGTCTTTTGTTCATTTTCTGATTATATTGTACAACATTATTATAAGTTGTGGTATATTTTGAATGCAATTTGATTGGAAGCTGTTGCTGCTGCTGTAAGATTCCCATAAGATCAGTTCCAAAATTTAAGCAGAATATTCATGGGTGGCAAATTTAAAAAAAGCCAGTCACGCAGCACTAGTAATGATTGTGTTAAATATTTCAACAATAATATAAAGTGAAACTCATGTTTCCATTATATCTTAGCCATGTAGGTCCTATACAATTTATGATTTAATATTAAATAACTCTTGAACCCGAAGATCAATCGAAAAATCAAATATAAAAACTTTAAATATTATTTTGAATATTTGAAACTCATTTGATTGAGATTAAGATATGGGGATATGCCTGGCTCCTGGAAAAAGCATTCTGATACTTTAAATCTTAGCATGCTTGTGTCGAAATTGAAAATTGTCAAATTAAATTAAAAGATGAACTGGTCAACATTAGGTTCTTGCGTTTAGCAAAACTTATCAACATATATCTCAGGATTGGCTAATCCTATAGCAAGCAAACTTGGACACATGATTACCTATTTTGCTAGGAAGCAGCATGATGACAATGACATCATGAGGTCAAAGGTCAAGGCCCCTGTTACGTTGGTACGAAACTATGTTTTTGCAGCGCTAAATTTTTGCGTTTAGCAAAACTTATTAGCTTATCTCGGGATTGGCTACTGAGGTCAATGGTCAAGGTAAATGTAACATTGACAAAACCTATCAGATTATATCTCGGGATTGGCTAATCCTATAGCAACCAGACTTTGACAAATTGTTACCTATGTTGTTAGGAAGCAGTATGCCGACAATGACATCATAAGGTCAAAGGTCAAGGTAATTCTGACCTTGATACATCACTCTGCTTTAAGTTTTTGCGTTTGGCAAAACTTCTCATCTTATATTTCAAGATTGGTTGATCCTATTTCAACCAACCTTGGACACATGGTTGCCTATACTGTTAGGAAGCAGCAGGATAATAATAAGGTCCCAGGATCAATGGTCAAGGTTACTTTGACCATGATACAAAATTCTGTTTTTTTATCATTAAGTTTTTGCGTTTACCGTTCAATTTTTCCGCTTAAGATTATTTGTCAGCTTATTTATCAAGATTGATTAATCCTATTGAAGCAAAACTTAAATATATGTCTAATGATAAAGTTAAGAAAGAACATGGTGCCATTAAGGCCACAAAGTCGAAGGTGACAGTCACTGAAAAAGCAGCGACAGGCGAGACATTTAATTCCGCGGATTTCTTGTTAAACAGATTCTGTGGAAGATGTTGCTGTCTATCATCCAGCAAAATTGTTGAAAAATGTACACCAGTTTCTTTGCTACTGGCACAGTAAAAGATTGTATCTTGACACCAGAGTGCTAAGGGTTAAATGAGTACTGCAAATTACATGTAGGCATGTATGTTTGCAGATGTCATAAATCGTTTTGGCAGGAATTTAGGCGTTATTAAATCACATTTCTTCGCTACACAAACGCTCCTTTTAAATTTGCCATGTATTTATTTCGGCTTGTAGAAGCAGCAGAATCAAAGTCTGAGGTCATAGACGATGATGAATCGCAACCATCAAAATGGATGCTGTCAAATTTTCTATCATGTCTATGACTGCCTTTTTTGATTTGGCTAAAGACAGGTATCATGATATAAGTCAGAAGCATTTTGCAAGTTCTCGTGCACCGATAAATAGAGCTATTTGTTCAAGATATGGGATATCTGCTGATCTCTAAGCAATTTACCCAGAATGCAATGTCCTGATCCCATAATCATTACAACGATCAGATGCCATATTAGTAAGTAGTTTGACATTTCAAAATGAGACTATCCACATCATAACTACAAATACAGGATGGTGGGTCATGTGAGTTATATCATTTGGTCAGAGTATAAATGATATGCAAGTGTACATTAATGATTTAACCCTTAGACACATGAATTGTTTGATTTCTAGATTCAGCTCCTTTTAGAATGATAAATGGTGTTTAATTTGTAAGCAATGGTCCTGGTTCTGTTGCTGTTTTCAAAATGAACACCAGTCTGTTACTTATTTTCTATAAATTGGATGTGATAAGGGTTAACATCGCAGACCTAATGCAGATACTCTAATGGAAATTCTTTAGATTTTAACTATGCTTACACATGTATTCAGTATATTTCCTCGAATTCAGTTTACTCGTAAATATTTATGTTTAATATAAGCAGTGGATGCTTCCAGTGCAGAGGACAACGATGATGATAATTCCCAGACAGTGGATGCTTCCAGTGCAGGGGGCAAACATGATGACGGATCCCAGACAGTGGATGCTTCCAGTGCAGAGGGCAAACATGATGACAGATCCCAGACAGTGGATGCTACCAGGACAGAGGGCAACGATGATGACAGATTACAGAAAGTGGATGCTTCAAATGCAGAGGACAGACATGATGACATATCCCAAGCAACAAAAGGTATGCTATTAAATTTCTAAATAACATCTTTTTTTGGCGCATCTGAAATTTGTGCCTAATAACATGTGTCTGAATGCAAGCTGGATAAGTCTGGTTTTCCATGTATACGTTTTTTTGCGCCGCTAGTGGGAGGCGTCATGCGGCTTAAAATCGATATAGTTCTTATACAATGTACCATTTCCATGTAAGCAGCTAGCCGGCCGCGCACAGTTGAAAAAATTGATCCTTGCTCGATTTTTAGCTCACCTAGGTGAGCTTATACAATCACGATTTGTCTGTGTGTCTGTCATCGGTCTGTCTGTTAACAATTGTGGCACGGTTCGCCATTTGTTGATGGATTAAACCCAAATTTGGCAGATATGTTCCTTTAAGCAATGTCTATTTGGACTATGCATTTGATGTGGCCACGCTCACAAATGGCAGAGTTATGGCCATTGCTAAATTTTTGAAGTATTACAGTCTATGGGGAAAATGTGTTTGTGGACCGTTTTGTCAATTGTTGATGGATTATTAGCAAATTTTGCAGACATGTTCCTTCAGGCGATATCTCTTGGAACTATCCATAATTAAACCTATTAGTGTTGAATGGCAAGGCGCAATTAACCCAATTAACCATTTTATTGCTGAATTACAAGTTTCAATTATCCCCAATAGCACTGAATTGCAAGTTCAATTGACCTTTTTACTGCTGAAGTGCAACGCACAATTAACCCTTTTATTGCTGAATTGCGCAATTAATCCTTTTACTGCTGAATTGGAAGGTGCAATTAACCTATTTACTGCTAAATTACAAGTCTCAATTAGCAATTTTACTGCTCAATAGCAAGTGTCACTTAACCCTATTACTGCTGAATGACAAGTGTCAATTAACCGATTTACTGCTGAATTGCAAAAGGTCATTTGAGTGCAATAATGTCATTTGATTGTAAAAAGGTCACATGAGACCAAAAAGGTCAAATGAGGACAAACAGGTTATTTGAGTGCAATAATGTCATTTGAGTGCAAAAAGGTCAAATGAGTGAAAAAATGTCAAATGAATGGAAAAAGTCAAAAGAGTGCAAAAAGGTCAAATCAATAATGATCTTTTAATGCAGAAAGGTCAAATGAGTTTATTTTGGCCACAATTATTCGTTTTCCTTAGGGTTTTTTTTGTTATTTTGGCCTATTTTGTTCATTTGTGACTGTATTCCATAATCATTTTCTGCCTTTTGGGACTAGATTTTGCTCACTTTTGTCTGTTTTTAACAATTTCTGAAAGCATTTGAGCATGTTCTGTGTTTTCTGTTCATTTAATCTATTTGACCAGTTTGTAACATATTTTGGTAATTCTTTTAACCATTTTTCATCCTTTTCACCAGTTTAAACCTCATACTGCTGAATTATTTTACTTAGCATTGTAACTTTAGCTTTAATTGCTGACTTTCCATCATTCCCTGATAGGCCCCATGCTGTTGCAGGTATGGTAATGTTAGTGGTCTAGTTGCAGCTTTGTGAAACTCTCTTGGAAGCCATCCACAGTAACTGCTTGCAGTTACAGGTCTAGTTATTATTATTATTATTATTATTATTATTATTATTATTATTATTTTGCAGGCGATCCATGGTGCATATTCACTTGAACACATATAATCTCTTTCCATGGAAACGATAATAATAATATTATTATTATTATTATTATTATTATTATTATTAGTATTAGTATTATTAATTCAATCCAAGTTCCAGCAATTTATGTCCATATACCCACGATAGCATAATCACGGGCTTATAATACATTCTGGGTGTATTTTTTTAATTTATAATTTATGAGATAATGGACCGTTTCCAGGTTATCCATCAATAATATGACGTCATATTTTACATTATATATGTCAACTACGTGCTGTGTAGGATGATGACATAATAATGACATCATGAATGCCTTGATTTAGTCCGTCTTAAATTAGTTTCAAATTATTCAACAGCTTGCCTGTATAGTTTTCTGGAAATTGATAGTCAACGAGTTCAGGAATAGATTTATCCCAACACGAGCTCGGTGTGGTTGAAGGTTAGCTAGAGATGGACGGTGCAGAGTTAAAACTGGAAAGGTCCATTGACATAGGTAAACTCTTTTATCCACAAAACATGTGTGTGTATCTGTATATGCATTCACAAGCTACACCTTATAACATGTACGGCATGAGTCCGAGTTCACCAGGCATATCAGAATCGGCATAAGGTGGATATTGTCTGGGAAATAATCATGCATGCTTCTCAGAAACATATATACTATCATGCGCTCGTGCTTACATGTGCATGCGTACCATGCACATAAAGCGTACAAATGCACGCGCGCACGCAGAAGTGGGCACGCATTCGCTATACATTTTACCTTACTTATTTTTATTGCCAGATAATCATTCCATACATGGCTTTCAATACAACTAAAACAATTAAAATACTGTTATATAGTTTAATCTGTGGAGAAGATTTGTCTCCCCCCTCCACCCTCTTCATCAGTCAATTGATGTATGTTCATCTGAGAGCGGCCAATGGCCAAAATAGAAAGATCCCTTTCTATCCCAGAACCCAAAATAAGTATGCAGGTAACTTGTTGAATTTTCTGAAAGTAATTTGACTGGTGGCAGCAACAGCTCCCATTCAGATTACTTTCAAAATATCCTACAGAATGTTTATTAAATTGTAAAGTCAATCAAAAGATACAATTCTTACACATTCGTGACAGACTTCTACTTTCAATACATCATCTATATGATGAGCTCAGCTGACAATTGACCTTGATAATGAGGTCAGGTAATTGGGTTATTGGATCTCTTTGCTTATAGTCATTCCATGGGCTACAAGAAACTACCTTGTACACGCGTACACAAACACACATGCACGCACACAAACACACACAAGCACATGCACATGTGCACGTCACACTCCAATTGCCACGACCAAACAGCAAAGATATATTCTTTTACTTTGAACTGTGTGGTTTAATTATATATATATATATATATATATATATATATATATATATATATATATATATATATATATATATATATATATATATATATATATATACATTAGCATGAGATAAACTGGGTTTCACAGTGTTCTGGATATCATAATGTTACGCGTATGACCAATAACGAGGGATAACAAAAATGACTCTCGACACAATCATAGTGCACTGGAAAATGACTACTCAAAATGCTGCTCTTATGCATCTCTAGCATTTCTCTGTAACATAGGCTAATTAGTTAGGTACTTGGTTTATTAGAGGTGTAAATGTCACAAATGTTGCTCGCTTCTTAACAAGTCTTGCCAATTCGGAAAAAAATTAAATTTGCTCTATGGGCTGCTTAAATGTTTCTATTTTTGTATGCCTTTGAACTTTGCTTATGATTAGACAATTTGCCTTTCGGTCGGACTTGGTGTGCCAGTAGTCATTTTAATGCAGGTTGCTACCAGGCAGAGAGGGTTTAAGGCTCCAAAGTTATGTTTGTCCATGAGGTTATGTACCATTGGTATTTTAATTCGACAAGTATATTGCCATTTCAAAATGAGATTGTATCTGGTGGTCCATTATACCCTGTGATGTTCAATTACTATACAGGTACCCTATTTGCTGTCTTCTGATAGCCCTGTTCTCTATATTGTATGTGCATGGCTTGGACTTTATGTTTTCTCAGAATATTTAGTCTGTGGCAGGTTGTATCCTGCAGCAACATAAGGGTGAGAGATATTTGGTATCCTCTAATACCGCTTGTATATGATTGATGCCATAAAGTATTTTGTATGAATAATGCCTTATGTTTGGTTCCAAATCCATGAAGTAGTTTATATGATTGATGCCATATGTTTGTTTTCCAAGCCATACATGTAAGGTATTTTATCTAATTGGTACTGTCTCATGTTTGTACGCTAGACAATTTAAAGGAACTTGGTGTAACTCCTGCAGTTTAGTTTTGATTCATGTCATGAAAAACTAGACATTACATTTTATTGCTCATACCACATCTCGGAGAGTCTTGAACATCTATGTTTGATTACTGTATTCTGCGGCTGTAGTAGTAGAAACATCCTACAGCTGCAATCAGTCTTTCTTTGCTTCCGCCAACCGTGTCCTGTCCTCAGCCAAAATCATTAGCTTCCTCAGGTCCATTCTTGACATGAGTGTACATAATCCTACTTTCTTGAGGTCACCTCATAGCACGCTTAGCAGATTTATGCAATGCCGTCCTCTCCTGGCTCTGTATCTGCTGGCACCGAGTTGGGCGAATTCCAAGGCTCTTTGTGCTGGTGTGTCTTCTGTCATCATTAGCACATGACCAAACTTGTACCATCTTTGCTGGGCGACTTTTACAGACAGCAGCGGCATATTACACATCTTGTATAGTGCATTGTTGGAAATTATGCTCTCTGGCCATCGGTGTCCAGTGATGGTGCTTAGGTGTTTGTGGTGCCAGGCGTCAAGTTTGTCTACAACTGCCTTTGGAGCTGCCCAGCTGTTACAGTTATACATTATCAAGGATATGCAGGTTGTATTGTATAAACGTAGCCTTTTTATCAAGGGCATCTGTGATCTACGAATCCATAGCTTCCAGAAGGACTGGAAAGCTATGTTCCCCATGATGCAGCGTTTAGCAATGTCAGCAGTACAACAAAGCAGTCAGCCCAAGATTTTACTTTTCCACCATGGTTCGCCACCACAGAGTGGATCGCCATTTTCTTTAGTTTCATGCTTTCAAGATAGGTATATGTGGGTGAACTCTGTTTTGGATTCATTCATAAAGAGATCATCAATTTTTTGTTTGCTTGCAGCTATTGGGAGATGTTCGTCAAGGGTTTAATTTCCTCATCTATAAAGTTCACATCGTCGGTATATTCCATCTCTAGCGGCATGCCCAAAATTGACACCAGGGGATTTGTTCTTGTGGAATTTTTCTGCATGGATTTCAATGCAGCAGCCAGGTAACAGGTGAAGAGCACAAAGGGATAGACCATCTCCCTGTGGGGAGCCGATTGATGTCTCAAATTCTACAGACTTCACTGACCTGATTCATACTCTCAGCTTGGTGTCTGCAAGCAGTAGTCTCACTAGTCGTAGCTCATCTTCATTGCAACTGGCCTGGCTTAGTACATCTAGGATCGTTGAGCGCTTAATTGTGTCGAAGGCTTGTGAAATGTCAATGCCCATTTTGTGGAAATCCCATTGTTTGGACATGACTACCGACACAAGCATGTGTTGAGCCCATACAATGTCTGTGCACTGCGTCCACGTTTGAAGCCACTTTGACATGATCCGATGAAGTCGTCGATCTTGTCTCGGATGCGGCATAGAATAACATTGGATACGATTTTCCGTATGCTGTGTGCGTGATCGGTTTTGAGATAATGTCACTTGCATATTTGAATAGTTCATTGCTCATACCATCAGGTCCAGATACACGCCCGTTTTCCAGGGCTTTAAGTGCCTTCTCAACCTCTGCTGTATTAATTGGTGTTAGTAATGGCCTGGGGTCTCCTGAAAATGGGTGCAAGGGCTCATCATTGTGGTCATTGAACTGTCCTAGTACTTTATCAGTAAAATGGTTAAGCTTGAAAGCAACATAGTCAGCACATTCTACATTAGTAAATCATAAATTATTATATCCTGTCTTTTTAAATATGGGACCGTGTGTGACGGTGCATCATAATCAGGGCTTCCACTAGTCGAAGTCTAGGAGGCCTATACTCCTAAAGTGCATGTTTGGACTCCCCAAAACACACACAAGGAAGTTCCTATTTTTTGGCACTGACATCTCTAAAACAATGATTTTGACCAAATTACATGTAATTGAAACATTTTAGACTTCCATGTTGCTTGCTGGATAGCATTACCCAGGAAGTCCCAGACTCTAGAAATTAGTAGAAATCCTAATCATAATTTGTTTGGGCCCTTGGAAAATATACTGGGCCCCTTAAGTTTTGCCCTTAGGGGCCCAGGTGGGTACATGGTTAAAAAGATAAAGCTGTATCACTCACAACCACACACCCCACCACCATTCCTAGTGGACAGGCTTATAGGTATGTGCTGTTTCAAATCATGTCATAGTTAAGCCAGGCATGTGAAGTGTCAGTAAGCAAATACTTATTGAGTGATTATGTTATTATTACCATTATGTAAGTACCGTCATCAACTAAAATGGTATGTATTTATGATTACTGTATTCTGCCATATTGTAATTAGTAGAAACATCCTGCAGCTGTAATCAGTCCTTCTTCACTTTTGACCACTGTGTCTTGTCCTCAGTTAAAATCTTTAGCTTCCTCAGTTCCATTCTTGATCTGAGTGACCCAAGTCCGGCTTTCTTGAGGTCACCTCACAGCACACTTAACAGATTTATTCAATGACGTCCTATTCTGGCTTTATATTTGCTGGCTCTCGGGAGGGTGAATTCCAAGACTCTCTGTACTTCTGGCATCATTATCCCATCCTTATCCAAACATGGACCATCTTTGTTTGGCGACTTTTACAGATAGCAGCGATGTATTACACTTCTTGTATAGTGCATCATTGGCAATTATGCTGTCTGGATCAGTGTCTGGGGATCGGTGTCCAGTGATGGTGCGGCCATGTTTGCAGTAGCCAGTATAAAGTTTATACCATACTACTGATATGGTATATCGTTTAGGTCCATAAATTTCATAATCCTATTAAAGCATTAACATGCTTTGAAATCAAACATTTGCCATGCAAACTGTGCTGTACACTTAATCTATCTTGTCAATTGTGTGAAACATAGCTCGAACTAGGGTATTTGATTTGATTAAATAGCCGATATACATGCACTTTCTTAATTCGGTTCTTAGTCTACCTAAGTACATATTCAAAATGGTGGACAAAACTGTGTTTTGGTGTATTGGGGGCAAAGTTACTACATGAGCACTAAAGAGGGTTGACCATAGAAACGCATTGTTTTCATTTACTATGAAGATCAAACCATAAAATCTTGTATCTGAGAATCTGTATTAAGCCGCCCTGTACCAGGAAACACCAAACATAAGTGAATTTTGCAAGATAGTAAAGATAATGTAATTTATGTTTCACGGCTGATTGCCGCCATGTTAAAATTAGCCCACAATAAAATGGACTCGCTGCCAGGGTACTATGGCAAGCTTGATTGTGATGACATCATCGGAAATTTACTATATTAATAAATCACATGTATATGTAAGACATGTACGCATTGTTTGTACTAAAATAGTAAATTGGGTAAAATAGGTACAATTGTTTCTACCATATTTCATTGAAATAATTAAAATATATCTAAATAAGTAGCATTGTCGGAATTAAAATGATACCACCTCCCTCAACTGGCTGCCATTCGGCGACCCATGTCCCCCATCGCCCTCTCAATCCCTGTGGCATAGGTTGGTGAGGCATGTGGTTGGTGTATGCCTCTAGATGGAGGCCCAGGGTTGTTGACACAGGCGGTTGGTATGCCTCTAGATGGAGGCCCCTGGGATAGAGAGGGCGGTGGGGCCCACGGATCACCGAACGGCGGCCAGTTGAGGGAGGTTGTATCATTTAATTCCGACACTACTACTAGGCAAATGATACCACCGCCCTCTCAATCCCTGGGGCACAGGTTGCCGAGGCCACCATGGATCACCGACTGGCTGCCAGGGAGGTAGTATCACACAACTACTACCAGGGTCTGAACGCCCATTTAGAGACAAGCCTTCACAGTGATATACACCACTGATCGCCATCAACTACAGGGCCGGCCTCTCTCTCTCTATTCTGTGTGGGCTCAGACAAACACGTAGTCTCTGCCAGAGTTGTATCGGCATGATGGGACCACCCATAGGGGCTTCCATCTATCTTGACAATGCTCACCAGGGAGGAGGCTAAAATGATTAGCATGTGAACCATGGCAGACTCCGGCATGTTCCTGTGTTACGCAGAGAATCTCGTGCTGAGCAGGGGTCTCCAGCAGACAACAACGGCCATACCCTCTCCACCCCTTAGAAGTGGCAGACAGACTTGATCTCTTCACGTGGGTGAAAGCGGTCGTAAATGTTTCTCTGCAAGGGGTCGACCCAAGGATTGTACTGGGGGTCATCCCGCATGTGGGCCCACTTGGCATCCAATATCATGGCAGTCTCAGTGCCCTGTGCCACTGCTGTAGACGCCAGCACGAGCAGTATGATGAGAATCATGTCTATATAAGAAGAGTTAAGCTGAACAGGGTGAACCCCTCGAGAAATAGCTGTGCCAGATCGAGCCATGTTCCATCCAGATCGATAGTGAGCTTCATCCTCTCAGAGGCATGGGCTAGCTGCTTGACGCTGCCGCCGGCTAAGAAACGTAGCTCTAGGACTATATGAGTCATATGCGGGCTGGTGATTCTGACTCCCTGAAGCAGTTTAGCAGCACCATTGACTTTGGAGACATGTGACACACCATCTACCCGTAAGGTGCCCTAACAGCTTCTTCTTTCCACCTGTAACCCCGATCCAGTGACCCATCCTCGTCAGGGAGACACCTTCAGCTATGTATGTGAGGAAGGATGATCCCCGATTCTAGAGCTTTCTAACTGTCCCATCCTTTTTCACAACAGTGGAAAGGAGAGTAACCTCTATGTCAATGACTGCGGGAAGCCTATATATGGGCAACCATGTCTGCCAGTCACCCCCACGTTCAGTGCGTTACCACACTTCATTCTTTTCAAATATGAACTGCAGGCTTTTTGCCAGGGTCAATAGCAGGCCATCATGGGCCATCGGTGGGGCACCGATCAAATAGGGTTTGACCAGATGAAAGCTGAGGTCGTTATTTAAGGTGTTGATGTCTGCCACCTCTATATCCGAGAGCTCAATCAACTACTCGAGGATGTACTACCTCTTCAGAAAATCATACTGAAACACGATCTTGTGGCCATCTCTGTTGTGACCCAGGTGCTCCTTCGACACATCCTTGAGGTCTGTGAGCAGCTCCACCCCATCACCACCAATGGGGTGGAGGGAGAATGCCTATGAGTTTGCTTCATACTGTAGGGCGAATGACTTGCCATCGGTCTCTTCTACCTTGGCAGCATCAACTGCGTACATATCTGCCAGGTCAGCAAGACCAGTCGAGTGAGCAAATATGGGTTCCATAGCATGCTATAGGAGGGGTTTTAACAAGACCTATAACCATGCCGATTGTCCAACTCCTGCTCTCCGGTGGTGAGAACACAATCTCCCCCTCTCTAGAGGGGAGATGGGTGGTACAGTACAGTGTATAATGGGGCACAACATACATACACGCCAATGTGCTACATCAACGTCCAGGCAGTGCACACAGCAGCTCACTGGTAGAAGTCGGCCGGGACCTGATAGCGTATCTCCGAGGTGCCAACAGCAACCTATGGAAAGCTATCACTCCTAGCCTGTTCACACCTGTAAATCACATGTTTGGTAATCACCTTACGGCACAGACCCAGTTGTGGCAGTCCATATATGGTGTCAGTGGAGCAGAGGTCCAGGCCATGTTCATCAGTCTCGTTGAGGATATGATCATCGTGGCAGACCCCAGTGGTCTTATTGCTAAGTTCCAGCAGGGGTTGCAGAAGGCCCGTCGCAAACTTGACATTGCTATTTCACCACACCTATGGTTGATTCTGAGCAACATGATCGTGAACATCGAGGACCTCCAAGTCAGGGGCTATAACAACATGATAGTCGAGGGGAGTTCCCCCGGTGTCCACTTCGGCTTCAACACTGCCATCAATGCACTTACGTGTACGAGCCATACAGTCATTCCGACCCTGACGCTGCAGCCAGTCGACGTGACACCACTACCCATGGTAGCTCTATGTGTGGTGTCAGGCCAGCTATCGTGGAACTCAGGATCAGCCTACTCCGCCGCTAGCACATCAGCTATAAGACTATCCTGACTCTCTACAGTGGCAGTGGGGACCACGGCGAGACACTGAACCAGCTAGGCATGCCCTACAGCCCCTATATCCGCTGCCAACATGCCCATCCAAGGGCTGGATGGTTTGGCAGCGCATCCTTTTTCCATCTTCTTGTATCGCAGAGCCTTGTTCAGCTGTGAGTCCGGTGAGTCTGGTGAGGCCATGGCGGTCTGCAACTGCTGGAACACATCTGACAGATACTCCCGATCCTTGTAGAAACCTTTAGCTCGCAGGAGCTGCTCAACGATACCCCCGCCCATGATAAGGTATCTAGGAAGCAGATCTGTCCCTTGCCATGTTCTAGATAGAGCTTCATAGCTGTCAGCTCCTCTGTCAGCTCAGCACCGGAGAGCTGAGCGAGCTCATCTGGTGTCTTCTTCCTGTAGTCTTTCAACTCCCTCCAGAAGACATTATAGTACTTCTCGCACAGTGTGAGCCCGGACATGTTTAAGATGTCTCAATAGAGAGATGAATATTCCTGAGTACCAACCCGGCCAGCTGGCAGACGCAGACTAGGATGATCTTATTAGCTCTCTCGACAGGGGACGCAGACGTTTAGCCACATTGTATACTCAGTGCTTAAACAATGACGTCAACGGTACAGATCGTGAAGCAACTGCCCGAGAGCCAGGCGCGTCTTCAGAAGGCGGAGAACCTGCTGCGAACCAAGACACAGAAGTTACTGACCACAGCAAAACCTCTGGTAGTCCATGTCGCCAGTAACGTGGCAGCGAATGTGGCCGTGGTGAAGATGACAGGGGGAA
This sequence comes from Chaetoderma sp. LZ-2023a, assembly GCA_034401795.1. NCBI lineage: Eukaryota > Metazoa > Mollusca > Caudofoveata > Chaetodermatida > Chaetodermatidae > Chaetoderma > Chaetoderma sp. LZ-2023a. The sequence continues at coordinate 22,497 of JAVVLW010002526.1, read as the reverse complement.
ATGAGGGTCTTCCAGCCGCCATTGCGGCTGTCCTCGCGACAGTGGTGAGGGGGTGGCCGGGAATTGTCTTGGAATAACTCAACCCCATCCCAAAGATCGCACTAAGTGGTGCCTCCTACACTGTTGCCACCAAGATCATGGGTGAAAGTGTTACACTAATGGAGGCCGCAGTTCAAAGGCTAGCAATGAGTGCAATGGCTGAGATCATTGTCACCTATGTTTAACCCCTCTGAATAGTGAGAGATGGATCACGAAACCCCTGCAGCATATGAGGCATGGCGTGCTGGAGGGTGGTGTGTAGGCTATAGTCGAGCACGCGGACTGATGATCACCAATGCCTGGGAATGGTGCGCCGCCCACAAGGCCTGCCCTGCAGAGAGGGCCAGTACCCTGAGCACCGCTACCTATTCCCTTGACCGACTGCCTGGTCATCCTATGCCCAACTATTTATATATATATATATATATATATATATATATATATATATATATATATATATATATATATATATATATATATATATATATATATATATATATATATATATATATATATATAAATATATATATATATATATATGACCATGACTCTGTCACTCACAGACATAGAAAGTAAAGAGCTAGGCGATCTTGCTCACTTGGGTGATGAACGCCTCGGTTCAGAGGACACTGTTGTCCCTATCTCCTTCCTAAACTTCGATGAGAAGGGAGACCCATGGGAGATCCGAGGTACCATCCCAGCTGGAGATCTCATCGGGAACACTGATACGGTAGGACAATCGTCCATTGACAAGGCCATGACTGGCGACGCTGAGAGGTATGCTCGGAGGCGATGAGGCTGGAGCCATCAAGGATATGGCTGAGTCCTATGCACAGGACCAGTTTAAGGATCACCTGAAACCACGGAGCTCAATCCGACAGGATGGAGAGAATCTCAAGATAGTCACCCTCGGCCTGAGCCATATCACTGTCGACGGCCAAACAGGTGCTATCACCCACCTCCGGCTACCAGAGGTGAAGAAATCAGGGTTCTTTGGTTTGCCGTTTAAGACCACAGGATAGTCATGTCTTCCCGTGCATGTATCAGAAGTACACCCGTGAGATCTCACCAGACATCTGCCTCAATGCCCGGTTGCTATACTTCAGCTCCAAGTGTGGACGTTCCCTGCTCGAGACCATATATGACAGCTTATCCCTCAAGGAGACCAAAGGGGACTTTATCGCAGGTGTACAGAGGGCAGCTGAGCTGTACCGCTTCATCTTCAGCAACATGGAGCCAGGTGAGCTGTCACACTTCAAGCCATCTCTGGAAAAGGCGCATACCTTCACCTACAAGCTGAATCCAGCCATGAAACTAGCCTGCTCTACGTGTCATCGCTCACAGACTGAGCGGAGACCACGTCGGTCTCTGCTGCAACTTTTTTCATTCATCAGAAGGCTGCACGGTCTCCGCTATTTCGTCTGCGGTCTCCGCCACTTCGTCCGCAGTCTCTGCTGCTTGATGACCTTCGTCAGTGGTCTCCGCTGCTACTTTGGCAGTTTCATCAAGTCCGTACTGTCGCCGAAACTCTACCCACGGGTCCGTGTCTAGGACTATCTTCTTATGGAACTTCTCACGGAAGATCCACTTTGTCCATGCGTGACGAGCAACTGATTTGCGAGCAGATTTGATGAGGTAGTCCTGGTAGTTATCTGGGAATTTCAGAAATGCTGGCAGATTACTGGCCAATCTCCTGCGACCTCTTTCATTGAAGATGTGCTTAACAGCCTCCTTGTGGCCAACAGTAACCCCCTGCTGAGTACCTTCTGCATGACCAGTGTCATGGCTCTCCACTACAGTGGCACTGACCTCCTCCCTGAAGTAGTTATTTGCTCCAGACTGGAGGCTATCCAGCATATCTCGCTCTTCCTGGCTATGGAGGCTAAATACGGCAGCCCACTTCCCGACCGTTAGTAAATCTTTTGGGTCGACCCTCACGCTTTGGAGAGCTAGAATAACAGGACTGTTGGTTTGGGCCACAGGAGGTAGGTCGAGTGTCATGCCCTGGGTGCTGTCAAACTTCCGGTAGAGTATCCGATTCAGGAGTTCTTTTGTACTACAAGCTGGCGCACCTTCCTCTATGGCGGCCAGTATCTCCGCATCAGACGGAGGTGTGACCTTGGCTCGCTCGTGGAAAATGTTGATGTCACGAAGCAGTCCACGGACTCCGTCACAGTGGGACAGTGCACGCCGTGGCTGTCGTACTGACTGGCATGCAGACTTGTCCTGCCGCCTATAGACAATATGCTGGAGAACTTTACCAAACATGCAGCCGTTTAACCCCTCTATGTACCCAGACCTTAAACATGCTGCAGTATGTGCAACATCCAGATGAGCCCATTAAACCTGCGACATCGCACCACACTGACCCTCGGAAGGACTGCCTGATGGTCATTCGACCCAGTATACACGATGAGAACCCGTTGTCCGCTGCTGGGAAGTACATTGACTTTGCAATCTCGGCACAGATCCACGAGATCAAGAGCATGGCACTCGAGTTCAAGCTTCAGAGCACAATAGAACAGACGGTAGAGCTCCCGCAGGTTCTGAACAAGTGGGAGATCATGCAGAGCAACAGCACCATGGCCACAACCTATGTGAACGATGAGTACCGATTCTTAGCTCCGCTGGCTCATGGCCCAACCTTCTATGCGACGGGAAAGGGGTACTACACTGTGGGGGGCAATGAGCGGTTCATGGAATTCGAACTACGGGCAGGTGTCGAGGTGCCCATGGCAGTTCCACACTTAACCCGCCTCGAGAACACACATGTGAATCTGGCTGCCATGCAGGATAGGCTGTTCCTCCGGGTGTACACTGAGCAGCTCGCAGATGCGACGATGAATGCTCCAAGACTTCATGTCTAGCATGATGAGAATGACCAGGAGCTGAAGCAAACGGGTTCCAAACAGCGGATCGTGCATGTGGAGCGAGAACACCAGCAGGTTCAAGCCACAGCTAACCAACGGGTAGAGCTGAAATTGCATCGTGGTGCATTGGACTGTGTCGCTGTTGCGGTCCTGGTTCAGAAGGGAGCAGCCATCTAGCAGGTGGATAAGCTAGACGACTTCAAGCTTGTGGTTGCTGGGACCAATGTTCTTGTTGAGGTACGCGAGCTGCCTGATTGCCAACTCTACAGACAGAAAACTAAGTCATATGCACCTCTGCTCCTAACCAGTGGAAGCGACGACCTCGAGTCGGCACTCGAGGGCCGTCACCACCTCAGGGGCAGGGACATCCCACCTAATCAGGGCAACCGGCTCTGCTTCAACATCGGAAACCTCATAGCTGGGACTCACTCATTAGGTGTGATGGTACTTTATTTTGGTTATGCTAAGGTATGCATGTCGAACACATCAGGTATTCAGCTTGAGTGTGCGTAGAGCACGACTCCTGTTGTCACCGCTGCAGCTGTCACCACTACTATAACCTCTGCTGTCTTCTGACCTGTCGATGCTTCATAGTAAAGCATTGGCTCAGATATCTTTATAGCCTCGTAGTACTCATCGAGACTCTCATCTGCCTCTTTGAGGCTCTGGTTGGGCTGAGCTCAGAGTTGTCGTCGGCGTGCCTCCCTCTGGTGCATATGCTTGAGTGCTTTGCTGTACTCAAACTCCTCTTTAGACAGCTTCTCTATCCCCTGGTTATGATGCTCATGCTTGACCTCTGCTGCCTTCTTGTCGGTGAAGCTGAGTCCCCAGTTCACTAATGCAAACACACCCGCATTCAAGGGTGCGGAGGCCATGCTATAGACTACAGTTTAAAGCTACTATATAACTGCCCCAGCGATGGACCCCAGAGCGATGTATGAACCAGAGATGACGAGGACTATGAGGATGACTATGATGAGGAGGATGATTATGATGCAGACGACTATGATGTAGCGGAGACCTCGGGTGAGTATGATGATGTAGAGCATGAATCCCGCAAGCTAGTACACAGAGCCAAAGGAATCTAACACACTTACGTAAAAGGTTCTATCGATCCACTGGCAGCAGTTGGGGCTCTGATCTCTCTGTTCACAACGAAGGCTGGTGAGACAGTCCACTAGATCACCACCAATGCTCTCCATGGGGTGGAGAAGATTTCTTAAGCCATACCAGCCATCGCCTCAGGAGTAGGTATGTTCTTCAGAGTCACAAGCCCTTGGCTACCATACATTGCCATAGCACTCGTGGCCATCTGGGCCGCCGAAGATTCAAGCCATACTATATAAGGATGGCATCTCTGTACGGCCTGGTTAAGTCACTTAACTTCCGAGGGTTGGTCGATAAAATATTGTTCAGTGAGGATCCATCAGAGATTAAATGCTAGTGTACGGGGGTGTTTGAGGAGGTCTTCAGTGATGGTCGAATGAATGATGGCCATCTAATCGTCTGTTTAGTGTTCACCCAAACCATGTGTGACAGGATGGGAGTGGACGTCAGTGATGAAATCCGGGAGTTTATCAACCGTCTTTCTTGAGGAACTCTACTATCAGCCTGGTGGATATTACCGTGAGCCTCCTCAACTACTCGAGGCTGCACGTAGCATTGGAGACAGTTAGCCAGTGGCTCAGCCACCAGGCGATGTGGCAGATATACAGACCTCGTCCATGGCACATCAGGCATGCCAATTTCGAGGAAACTGTCCCGAACAGAGTTCACCAGGCAGATGTTCTATTTCTTCCACACGACTCAGTTGGTTGTAAGACCCACAAGTATGCCCTCACCATCGTCGGTGTCGCCAGCAGGTACAAGGTGGCACTACCACTCACAGACAAGTCAGCTGGCCAGGTGGCTCAGGCATTCCAGGGTGTCTATGAGGCTTCGTAAAATCCCCTCCAGTGGCCGGAATTGTTGCAGGTGGATGAGGGTAAGGAGTTCAAAGGTTAGGCGAGGCGAGGTAGGGCATCACCGTGCCCAGGCTATCTTTGAGCAGTGGAATCGGACACCGGCAGAGAGACTGTTCCCACACCAATACGCCCAATAAATGGCCACGCCAAGTAAACGTTCTAGAATATGGGTGAGAGGGCTGCCTGCTGTGGTGGAGAGATCCAATGCCAAGGTTACTAGGCTAATCGGGAAGAAGCCGATAGAGGCTATCAGACACGCAGGTCACAGCTCTAGAGGAGCGAACAAGAGAGAGGAGTGCCTACCACCTGATGCTCTGGTTCAGTACCTGTATGAGCCTGGTGAGCCGGAAGGTGGTCGATGGCGTGCAACAGATCCTACCTGGTCGATAGATGTTCACAGGCTTGACATGTATGTGGAGGCGGATGGGCGGCCTACACTTTACTACCTGGCACGCCAGCACGGAGTGCCTAGGCGACCATTTGACGTAGAAAAACTTCAGCTGGTCCCTGAAGACACACAGCTACCACCCCCTAGGGTGCTAACATGATACTCGATGGGCTCGGTATGGACCCCATGTGGCAGCACATGACGCTTATCATAGTAAGTGGAGAGTCCGAGTTTTTCCTGCGCATACGTCACCATACCCTGGTTGTGCATGCGTAGGCCTCGGTTTTTAGCTCTGTCCACCCCGCCATGTAGGGTGCTGTAGACCCTCTGCCAAGAGACCTCATTCTGCCACTTTGACATTCCCTTAGCCAAGCACTTACTTGCAGCTGCACTCTGCACGTAGTAGCATTTGGAGCAGAGAGCGATGCCACGAGAGGCTTCGAACTCGAGCTTGAACAGTCCCAGAGTCCGTCCAGACCATTTGTTCCAACCTAGCCAGTCCCGCTTATTGGCCTGATACTCTGCTCGCATCTCAGGGCGAATGCCGTCGTCGAGGTTGGAGCCTGCTATAGCGATATACGCGGAGTCCGTGTCCATCTGCAGGTACTCAAAGCTGTCATGAGCTACGTAGCGATCGAGGAAATCATAGTAGAACCCCAGCATTCGCAGCTTCGCGAGCTCATAAACGCCTATCCCCATCTGGAAGGGCCTTCGAATTGTGATTCTCGGCTTGCGACTCTGGAGCTCATATGACTCACGGACCTCCTCGAGATCTTCGAACCATGCACTATGCAGGGCCTTGTCTACCACGCGTTCATCCTTCGTGAAGCTGGTGTTGCTATGGTGTTCTAGCGCCTCGATGAGCTTCCCGTAGGCACTGTTGCCGAGGAGTTTGACATGATCTGCCAAGAGCGCTTTGCTCTTATCTACATCTCCCAAGCGGCGGGCCTCCATAACATTCTCCATGAACCACTCGAATGGGCACTTGCCCTCAGTCTATGATGCGGTATACAGCAGTGATCTCCAAGCCATGGGTTATATACCACTTGGGGGTCGGGGCATACAGCAGCTGCTTCTTGCCAGAGAATGCACCGACCAGCTTCTTGGTGGTGGGCCGCTTCCTCCCTGTTCGCCCAAGATATGCCAGCCTCTCAGACGATATTGCCTCTACCAGGATCTCGCGGTTATAGAAGAGAGGAGGTATTTCCTCGAACTTTGCCCACAGAGCCTCTATATCCACCTCAGCAAACCCAAACCAGCTGTCTGCTAGGAGAGGCTCCTTAAAACAAGCTACCCCCATTGGCACTGGACCAATGGTGCACTTTCTCCTTACCACATGGCATCTCTTTACAGGTACAGCGCATTTGCGTCATAGCCGAGTAGACGTTGGCAGACATGCTCACTCTGGCGGATTCGAGACACACTGGCCTCGTGGTATCTGGTGAACTTGATGCTGGGACGGCCAACAACAGCACCCTTCAGCATCTCGTAGGCTTCCTTGTCCGGTGAATAGAGGCTAACCAACGGCATGTGCTGAGCGGTTCCACGTAGCAGGTACTGCAGTGACACACCTGGGAGAGACACTGTGTCTTTGAGGATGTCTATTTCTCGTTCTGTGTAGAACTCCCGCATCCGCTCTAGGGCTTCGATGAATGGACTGACATCCAGGTTGTTGTAGTATCGCAGCCAGTCGGCGAATGTCTGCATTCCATGCTTGCTGAATGTATGTTTACACTGTTCCCACTCTGCCCGCATCAAGAGGTAGCCATCCTTGAGCTTAGATGTCCATGCTGAGTAGTCAGGAAGCCCTGGATAGTTGAGCTTCTCATGTGTGTCAAACCATTCATATGGGAGCCAGCTCTCCTGCTGTGTACACCCGTAAGCTTTGACCTCCTGGGCCGAGGTAGTTCAGCACATCGAGAAACCGTAGCTCAGGTGTTATGAGGAGCATGGTCTGACTAACCTTCTTGGCGACTTTCACTGTACCTGTACTGTCAGTCAGCTCATCGATAAAGTACTTCTTGATGAGGTTCAGGTCATACCGCCCAGAGTTGAACCCAAGTACAGGCACTTGGTCACACCACTCGTTGATCAGTCGCTGCTGTCGCTTTGGGAGTTTGTCCAGGTCTGTCGGTATGTACTGTGCCCTAACCCTTGTCCGGATTAGATATGCTCGCCATTGGATCTCCAACATGAACTCTCTGATCAGTTCTTTGGTGTCAGGATTGCAAAGGTGAGTGGGCTCACTCGTGGCGCCCTCTAAGGAGCAGCCAACTGACACAGAGATAGGTATGTGAGTACTCCTGATCGTGAGAGTCTCTGTAGGATGAGTCTTGATACCATCTAGGAATGCTTCGAAGTCGTAAACCATGAAGTGTGGGTATGGGACAGTCCGAACTCGTTTAGGGACGCTTGGGCAGCGTTTTATACAGCACTCCCACTATACCACAAGGATGCATCCAGAGTCTCTCAGCGTCTCCTCTCTCAGGACTGTCTAGCGGTATCTTTGTTCAGCATCCTCACCTCGCTGTTGTTGTGGACACCTGTGCCAGTGACAGCCATGGAACTGGTAAATGGTGTTGGTGGTCGGATCATAACTATCTTCGGGAGCGCCCTTGATCCAACACTCGCCACCGTGCCCACACACTACATGGTGTATGTGTACGCCCCGGTTTCTCGACTCATACTCGATCCAACGAGTAGCCGCTGAACTGGATGGTTCGGGTGGATAGAAGGCTTTCTCATACGCAGACTGTCGCGCCTCAACATTCTCGCCAGGACACATGAATTTTGTTTTGCCGCCTGTACAGTGATCAGCGTGGCGTTGAGGATTGCATGCCTGTGTACACCTCTGCTGACAGTGACTGCAGACTAGTGTATGTGCCAGCTTGGAGATGTTCTTGATGTAGAAGGCGTGGTGGTCCCACACTCCGATGGTAGTGAGCCACTTGCCTGATCTTGTGCCAGGTGCCCTCTTCGGTTGGTTGATGCACGCGAATCCCGATCTTGGCAAAGAACTCTACCTTGTCCAGCTGATCCAGCGAGGTCTTGCAGACATCAGGTACTATCTTGCCATGGAACTGTGTGTCAAGCTCTCGTGCATGAGCTGTACTTCCATCAGCTCTTGCTCCTTGGTGGACTGCTAGACATGTCCAGAGACACATGTTTTCCCTGTACGTGTTGAGGGCAGTCATACTCTTCTTCTGTCGTGGCCAGTCTGGGGGGGGGGGCTGTCCCAAGCAGAGGTTGGTGGTCGATGACAGCCCTGACCTCAACGTTGATTGATCGAACGAAATCCCACTTGGTGTTGGGTCGATCGATATTGTCTGTGTTGAGGCGGGCTTGCTCTCTTGCTGCCACCCAGTCCTGAGCTGCTCCTATCGTGTTCAGCCACGGGCTCCCTAGGGCATTCTTGTGGAAGAGCATCACCCTACCGTTTTCGATGTGACGGTTGCAATAGGTATGGGTGTAGCGGAGGTAGAAGGCATTCTGGACAGTCAGCTGGATCTTTTGCATGATCTGGCCTGTGAGGTCTCCTTCTAGACCTCTGAAGAATGTCCAGTGTACTGAGCAGCGTCCTCTATCCTCTGTCTCCTTTTCGCCGAGACGCTGGTTGAGAATGTGTTCGACTTCTCACCTCATGCTCCGGCCTAAGGGTTCAGACCTCGGCCCCCTTATGCTCTGGCCTGGGCTCACACCTCAGATTTGAGAGTTAAGCGATCCAGTGGATGGGCCTCCATCTGCCTCGCTACAGTCTTGGCTTGCAAGCTAGCAGTCACCTCGTTGTCCAACTGACGATGTTCATGTATTTGCTGCGCTTTCTTGTGGGGATTCCAAGGATCCTCGGTAAGTACGCGAAACCTTCCCGTATTCATTGCTTGGGAGAGTCGCTCCTCGGCACGGATCAGGTCGATCATCTGGAGCGGATTGGCTTTCTTGGCCTTAGAGTAGCCTCTAAGGCCAAATTGCTTTGCAATAGCGTGAATCTGTGCAACAGTACTCATGGTGTATATCCCTGTGGATGCCTGTCTCTAAATGGGCATTCGGTCCCTATTATGTGTGGCGATCAGTACCTGTGGATTTCTGCCTGGGCGTTCAGACCTATTATGTGTGGTGCTGGCGATCAGTACCTGTGGGTGGATGCTTCTGTCTAAATGGGCGTTCAGACCCTATTATGTGTGGTGATCAGTATCTGTGGCTGGATGCCTGTCTGGGCGTTCAGACCCTATTATCGGTGGTGTATATCCCTGTGGATGCCTGTCTCTAAATGGGTGTTCAGTCTCTATTATGTGTGGCGATCAGTACCGTGGGTGGTGTAAAACCTTGTGGATGCCTGTCTGGGTGTTCAGACCCTATTATGTGTGGCGATCAGTACCTGTAGGTGGTGTATAACCCTGTGGATGCCTGTCTCTAAATGGGCGTTCAGACCCTATTATGTGTGGTGCTGGCGATCAGTACTGGGGATATATATCCCTGTGGATGCCTGTCTCTAAATGGGCGGTGCGCTTGCATGCCCCCTGGGTAGGATACTACACATGCACATGTCTAAAGCCATATGAGAAGGTATGCCTAAGTCCGTAAGAACAAGTAGCACGCATGCGCACACAACAGTTCCACGTGTCAGTATTGTGAGAGAGTGTATGCTTATATTGTACCGAGAAATCACTTCATTCCGATTAGGACCGGAATGAAGCGAGAATTTCAGAACTGTTTACCATTTTAAAATCGGACCAGAAATGGCCGACTTAGCCACAAATGCTAATAGTGAGATTTGAACCTGTGATTTAAAGTTTGCTAATAAAAACTAAACAAGGATCTCCCGCATTAACTACCTCGGCCATGTATGCATTAGTAACTATAGCTGATAAATTATGTGTTCTCATTGCTGTTACTGCGTTATCTAGAGGGACTGATAAGCGCAGTAACAGCAATTTTACAACTCACGTCCAGAGATAAGATTACTAAGAGGCGAGATTTTAGTGGTGTTGCGGTGGGTCAATCAATAGAGTATTGAATTTCATAGGATTCCCAGGCTGCAGACTGGGGTTCAAATCCGCTCAAAAGACCTCGCTAGAACTTACCTGAAATTTCGAAACTAGGTAAGACACTAAGGCCGGGATAATATGACCAGGTTAGATAAAGAGCCACCACGACACTCCCCAGTGTGGGGTCAAAGCACCACAGACACACACACACCAGCCGGCTGGAATAGCAACAGGGTGGGGTAGGATGTAGGTGGGGTAGGATAGATAGGATAGGTAGAAAAGTGTCCCACAGATATAAAAATCTCCTCAGGATACCGGTCAGAATAGAGAGAGAGAGAGAGAGAGAGAGAGGCCGGCCACTGGCTGGTATACTGAGGAGGTTCTGCTGGACAGTGGGATCCGCACGGGAGTTTTATATTCGCCACGCCCATCCATGGCCACGGATAACCGAACGGCGGTCAGTTGAGGGAGGTGGTATCATTTTAATTCCGACACTACTACTAAATATGATCGAACTAAGTACGTACATATGTAAAGACACACGTTTTGCGGTGTACAGTGTAAAGGAGATTAATTATTAGAAATAGGACCCTGTCATACCTGTTAGAAATGGGTACCAGAGCCATAAATAGTACAGAGCCAGTAGGAGTTCTCTATGAATATGAATGTCCATTCACCGCATGTAACAGCACAACTAACCAGTAACTACCCAGATTGAGGAAGAGGAGCTGAGAATAGAGGCTTACGCATGCACTCAGAATATTACCTAACCTACATTAAATGTGCTGCTCATACATGTATGCCCCTAGTAAGCCCTTCTATAGTTGTTTAATTTTTAAAATGGAAGATTTTTGGTGCAATATCAAAATTGGGAAAGCAGGAATTGACGCGAAATTAGAAAAGATAAAAAAAAAATGGCGCAGGTACATATGTAATTGACTCTCGTGATTGCAGTCTTGAATCTTGAATCAGTTGAATAAAACCTAAGTGTTACCTTCTGACTGGACAGCCGCCACATGGCGATGCATACCTCAAGGTAGCATTTTGGAACCTACACTTTTCCTATTGTACATAAATCATCTACCTGATTCTGTAACCTGCCCTTGTAAGATCTTTGCGGATGCTACAATACTGCTTGTTAACCCTAACAGCCTTGACAACCGCCAAAACAATATAGATAATGTATGCAATTGGTCTCAGATTTGGCAGCTACATTTTAAAACAGACAACACACATGTTCGGTTCAAACAATTCTAGGACCCAGTATTATGACACTACACGCCAGTCACAAATTGCACAGTCAACAAGTGAAAAGGAGCTGGGTGGGGGGGGGATACACATAGATGAAAAACTATCCTTCGGGTATATTAATGCAACTGTGTCAAAGGCGAGCAAAACATACATGTAGTTGGATTAATTAACAGAAACTACAATTACATACACTGGCATAGATGAAAACATGCTTACCATGTTATTCAAATCACTAATCTGACCAATGTCGGAATACTGTAACTACATATAGTCTCCTTGTGTTGTAGCATCCTCATCATTTTACGAGGCATAAGCCATTGGCTTGTTATTACCTCAGTGTGTTGTTGTTGTAGTATGGGTTTAACTTCTGTTATTCCAATAATATGGGGTCCAGTTGTATTTACTCGAACTGATAATTCAATAAGTTTGTTTCGGAGCTGATCTGCATTTGTATACGGATATTTTAGTTTATCAAATATTATACAGTTTTTTGCACTTTCTTTCCAGTTATTTACACAGTCCTTGGTCTTCCCAAGTGTATTTACTTTCGTGGTGATGGTTTGGTTGGAACATGCACTACCTTTCTTGCCCAAGGAGGGCCTCAGGCTTTGAACCTGTGTTCCCCAGATGAGTTTGCTTCTCTGGTTTTAGCCTCTTCATAGAGTTTCTTCTCAGTGTCGCATTCTGATGTGGTGAGATCATTCCCTACCCTTATTCCTGGAAGTTTCTCGTTCTGATGTATTCTGTGTATGTGCCTGAACAACTCGATTTTTTTATCTTGACTTTCAAGAACTACCATCAATGGTCTGCCTGATTGCTTCTTGGTTTTGCCTTGATTTTGTTCACTGTTGTTTCTTTCTTCTTTGTTGTATCTACCTAATCTTAATGTGTTAATGATACATCCGTCTTCGGTTTTCACTTTGCAACTTTTATTTCTGTAGCCAGCTCCATATCTGTTCTTTTCCTTTCTTCGCTGGATTCAGAATCTACTTCTGTTGCTCCATTTATGATAATATTATTTCCCCTAGATTTTCTTTCGTTTATCTCTGAGATTACGGTTTCGAATGTGTTTGTGCTTGATTCCTTAGCTAGAATTGTGCTTGAACCATCAGTCTGGTGTATTGCCTTGTTTAATTCTTCTTGTACTATTTCTTTGACCTTAGCTTCATCACATTTAAGATCTATCTTCTCCTCCATCGCTGAGATTCTGTTTTCGTATGCCTGCATAATGGCTTGGCAACATTCTTCTATTTTCAGATCTGTAACAACAATGTTCGTCTCTATGATTTCTCGGCATCCCACACAAAACCACATTGAATCTCACTTTTCCAATAATTTGTATTCCTCATCCGTTTTATTTAAACATTTTATGCAGTAATGTGTCCTACATCTCTGGCACTCCTGCATCATTTCGTTGGGATCAGTAAACACATTGGTGCAGATTGCGCAGTCACAGGCCTCGTCATCTTCATCATTCCCACAGTGGTTCAGGACTCTTTTTTGGAGAGTGCGCTTTGCTGTTGTTTCTAGAGCTGGTTCTTAACCTGCCAGGTGGGAGGGACTTCCCAGCACCTTTCTTTCCGTTGTCACTGTAAGTTGGGACATCTTGTTTTTGTTTAGTGGCTGACATCATGCACAGTTCTCTTGTCCAGAGTCTACTGATTTAGTATTAGTTGGAGCAAAGATTTATTTGTAGAGGTGACACTGTCAAGTTGAGCTTTTGTTACTAGGACTGTACATAACCCTAGACCGTTAACTGTGGTGTGCCACCTACATAACCCTAGACCGTTAGCTGTGGTGTGCCGCCTACAGTTTTGGATTACTGGTCTGAATGTTAGCTGCGGTGTGCCGCCTACAGTTTTGGATTACTGGCCTGCATGTTAGCTGTGGTGTGCCGCCTACAGTTTTGGATTACTGGCCTGAATGCTAGCTGCGGTGTGCCGCCTACACCCAAGCCAGTTTGTACATTCCACTAGATTCTTTTTAATACGTTTTGTACCTCTGTTACATCAAGAATTTCCTCATTCGGTGCAGTCTTATAGTATTCTGTTTATTTTCTCTCGCAGTCAGTTTCAGGCATTACTATAGATAGAATAACTACCAGAACTTACATAACCCACACACCAGTACAAAGGCCAGCTGTAATATGCTACCTACCTCAGTACTGATTTATTTACAATTTCACCTGCACTGATCCAGTTAGGGGTTTATCAATATTTTGGCTCACCTTGCTTGTGCGCAACAGAAGCGAGGGTACTGTATGTTCCTTACAGTCGTCTGCGTTTGAAGTTCCAAGTTTCTTCTAGTTCACTCTAGGTTGTGTCGGATGCAGTGTTGTCCTGGTGGATTTTTGTATGCGTGATCCTACTACCTGTATGAGACTGGAGCACCTTCCCGATTTTAGAGTACACCCTCTCCTTCAATGCCCTGTCAAAGTGTACGCCATCATACAATTGCGAATAGTCCAATCTGGTTACTTTCTTTTTCCTTCTTCTACCCTTGCTGACTCCCTTTCTTGAGACGTTTTCCACCTCTTTGTGCAGGTTGATCGTTGCAGCGTTCTGTTCCATGCACCGTGCAATAATGTAGTTGTTGATATCAATGATATCCCTTTCTAGTGAGGAATGCTGCAGTTGTAGTTCTTCTTCAGAAAAACTGCTGCGGGTAAATTTTCCCCTGGCGATTGCCCAGTCCTTTGCTCTTTTTAATGATGAAGGTATAATTGTTCCATATATAAGGAAGTATCCTCTGTCGTTTGTATGTTCAATGATTTCATTTATGGTGCTTTTTAATTCATATAAGTATTCCCTGCTTCGGGTGTAGCAGATCTGTTCGGCCCTTCTGTGGTTCCGTTTTGCTATTAGACTACATATTCCTCCTACTATGCATACGACAATTCTGTATGTTGGATGTTGGTGTGATACCTTCCTTGTTTTGCGGCATATTTCTTTGAAAATGTTTTCAGTTGTTGCACCCCCTGTGCTGTTCTCATATACAATGGTGTGTTTGGTTATGAATTTTCTGTTTAATAGGTAGTCTTTAATTCGTATGGACCTTGAACTACCAACAATGATTATGTATGTTGGCATTTGTATACATGGTATATAATATTCTGGTTACATTCCGGGTACCAGCTGCAGTGTGCCGCCTACACCAGGATGAGTCTCTGAACAAGTGCCAGGTGCAAAATGCTGCCTACACCTGAGCAGTTCCTATTAAATTAATTGCGTGATAGATTGTCTGAACAAGTGTCAGATGCAATGGGCCACCTACACCTGAGCAACTACTACTATACTATTGAATAAATGAACATAGAAGATACGAATAAAATACAGATTTGGTCGTCGCTATGTAAGCATAGTGGTTGACAGGAAGTCAATTGGTACCACGAAAATATAATACATAAACATATTGGGTACAGATATTATTTAATCCTTGATACTTCTCTAATTCATTCCTTTAAATCGTTTGTTGAATAGTTATTTCTTTTAATAACTATTAAAGTGATGGATGGCTCTGATATTCTTGGATTTCTTGTTTTATTTTCTAGCTAGCAAAAAGCGTCCATTCTCCATTACCGGAAGTCGTCTCTTTTGAGATTAAGAAACAATCAATATGCTTTCTGTGAAATGAAAATATATTATTGTATGCTCACATCGTCAAACAACTTAGCAAACATTATTCTTCTATGATCGATTAAGTTTGAGTCAAAACTAAAACAAAGGCCAAGCCTCAGAAACAGCTGACTGGCAATAGCAAAATTGCGAAAACAGGTGATGCAGCTTGAATATTGTACTGTGGTGCAGATGGGTACACATGTTCCCAGCATCAGATGCGGCATGTGGCTATATCGTCAATCAAAACAGCCTATATCCTATACAACCAACAGAACTCAACATTGAAATGTCATCGGATTATAATATATTCTCGAAAAACATTGACAACAAAATAGGAAGAGGACTTTTCATGTATATCCACAAGATACTACAAGCCAAGGAAGTACGTATGAAAACACAATATCAGGAAAGCTTATTTGTGGAAGCAAAACTAAATGCTTCAGACAAACTTTTGACTGGAGTGATATATAGATCTGACAGTGGAACTAACGAGAATAATGAAAAACTAAGAAAAATTTTACAGGAAGCCAGCGATAAAAAGTACACACATCTATTAATCACCGGTGATTTTAACTACCCAGACAAAAATTGGGAGACCTGGAACACTATCGGAGACCTTACAGACACACAGGAACACAGATTCGTGGAGTGTATCCTAGAAAACTATCTCTACCAACATGTTACAAAACCAACACGATGGCACAGTAGTGATACAGCCGACCTGCTGGACCTAATACTAACGAATGAAGAGAATATGGTATCAGAGCTAGAATATCAAAGCCCATTGGGTAAAGGTGATCACTGTGTTCTCCACTTCAATTTTAATTGCTATTAAAAAATTCCGCGTATACCCAAATACAGAAAGTGCTACGACAAAGCCGACTTCACTGGTGCCCTTAATGAACTACAAGGTGTTGACTGGAAGGAAATTCTAGTAGATGAAAACATTAATACCAATTGGTCAATCTTCCTTAATATGGTAAAGGAAATAGAAAACAGGTATGTCCCTACTAAGCGTATTCAAATGACAAGGAAACACAAACATGGATTTCCAATAGACAGAGACACAATTGAAAAAATAAAGCTTAAGAATACATTATCAAGGAAGGCAATAAAAACTAAAGAACCACAAATACAAAAAGAATATAGACGAGTCTGTAACCAAATAAGGAAAGATACAAGGAAGATTAGAAAGACATTTGTAAAGGACCTATCCAAGAAATCAAAAACAAACCCAAAAGCAATTTCGCAGTATATTAAATCTAAATCAAAGACCAAAGTGGGAATAGGCGACCTGTATATAGACCCAAAGGACCCTACATCGAAGAAAATGGAGGGAGACAAAGACAAAGCAGAGATAATGGCCACTTTCTTCAACAATGTATTTGTAAATGAACCAGATGGTGAAATACCCAGCTTATCAACAAAAAAGACGCAACATGAAATGACAAATATTGTGGTTGAAGTTGAGGAAACTAAGAAAACACTAAGTAAACTAAAAGTTGATCACTCACCAGGACTAGATGAACTCCACCCAAGATTCTTGAAAGAAATGGCAGAACCTGTATCTCTACCACTAACGATACTATTTAATCAGTCGCTCCGACTGAGTAAAATCTCAGATGATTGGCGGAAAGCACAGATTACAGCTATTTATAAGAAAGGTGACACATGTTAAACTGGAAACTATAGGCCAGTTAGTCTTACATCAGTCGTATGTAAAGTGATGGAAAATGTAGTAAGAAACCACATCATTAATTACATGAAAGATAATCAGTTTTTTTCAGCATGACAGTATGGATTCATCTCAGGCAGATCGACAATGCTGCAGCTATTAGCTGTGTTAAATAAATGGACGGAAGCACTGGACAATGGACACCCCATTGTCTGTGTCTACATGGATTACCAGAAAGCATTTGACACAGTCCCTCACACGAGACTTATAAGTAAATTGAAATCTTATGATATGAATGAAGACATAACAGAATGGGTCAAAGACTTCCTTGATGGAAGGACACAGCGAGTAGCGGTAAATGGAGAATACTCAAGATGGACAAACATAACGTCTGGAATACCGCAAGGTTAAGTTTTGGGTCCAATCCTTTTTGTACTATTCATAAACGACCTTCCAGACATACTTGAGTCAGAAATGTACTTATTTGCAGATGATACGAAAATATTCAAGGTTATCACCAGAAAAAATGATCAGGACATCCTTCAAAAGGATCTAGACAAGATGGCAGAATGGAGGAATCTATGGCTGCTGAGGTTCCACCCCGAGTAGTGCAAACATATGCACATTGGTAAGAAACACAAAGAGGATATTAAGTATGAGCTACCTAATAAACCACTTCAAACAGCAGGCACTGAGAAGGATATTGGAGTAACAATTGACTCTGATCTCACGTTCGAACAACACATCTGTGAAAAAGTGAAAAAGCTAACTGCATGTTTGCCTTAATTAGAAGGACCTTTCAATATTTAAATGAAGAAACGTTTATCCCCTTATATAAAAGCCTAGTGCGAACACATATGGATTGTGCAAGCCCCATAAGGGCACCACAAAAAGTTAAACATGTAGAACAAATCGAAGGAGTTCAACATAGTGCCACAAAGCAACTTCCAGGAATGAAGGATCTAACATAACCTGCGAGGCTAAGACGACTCAAGCTACCAACGTTATCGTACAGGAGAGCGAGGGGGATATAATAGAGATGTACACAATTCTTCACGGAGAATATGATAAAGAGGCCAATGATTCTGTAAAAATTGTGGAGCGACGTCACAGAAAGGCAAAGTATTCATGGAAACTCTTTGAAGATATATCCTCAAAGGTGCACAACGACGAAAAGACAGCATTACTTCACAGTGCGAGTAGCCAAAATATGGAATGATCTCCCTGAAGCAGTTGTAACCGCACCAACATTAAACTCATACAAGAACAGATTGGACAAATACTGGAAAAATCAGGAGGTCTTATACGATAACTTTAAAGCACCCATCAAAACTGGAGGAAGTCTAGAAAGACGGAGCGGAAATGAGAAGTCTGGTTAAGAGGACGTTTAGGACCTGCACCAAAAGCAACGCTAAGCAACGCTAAGTAAGTAGTTTAGACTAATCACGGTGTAGGAGCTTAGGAAGGTACATAATTGGACCCAGGTGTGTGTGCTGAAATGTGGGTGGGGCGAAAAACAATTGACTCATACGTTTCTAACATATTTTATTTCAAACATCCAAATTACAAAAATTAAATTTTATACACATGGGATACCAAATTTTCATCAGACACCATGTCCGATATTTAGTAACTCTCAACAACTCTGAAAAATAAAATAGGAACGATAAGTTAGAAATAGGAACGATAAGTTAGAAATAGGAAGTTAAGTTAGAATAAAATCAACTTATAATTAAATTTGTTCGCGGGAATTTATCATAGAAAACGTCAATTTGCCGAAGAGAATATTTTTTCATGAAATTTTATCACTGGACTGAGTGGCGCGATAATCAATTAAGCCACTCATTTCCAATGATAAATTTCCAAAAAAATAATCTTCTTTCGTCTTCTAAATGGACATTTAATACTTGAGTATATAGGGAGACATACATAGCAGGTAACAATAGTAAGGCCAATAGTAGAAATAGGCCCTATAACCTGGCGGCTGTTATCGATCTACCGGCGGCTGTTTCGATCTACCGGCGGCTGTTTTCGATCGACTAGCGGCTGTTTTTGACGGCGACTGTTATCATCATACACCACATCACAACCTTTTTCCCTGGGTCATGGAAAAGTCATGAAAATCACAAAAACATTACTGCAAAAAATTATGCTATAACAATTTAATTTCTATGACAAAGATAAAATGCATGAGATGCTATCAGAGCGCAGCTAGGTTTCAAAGGTTTCTCGTTTAGACTTCAACTAGGTCACTCTATGAAATTCCATGACTTTTACATGCCGTTCCATGATCTATAAAAGCATAATATATGCATAAGTCCCGGTTATGTCAATTATACATTATGAGCCTATGCATAACCCTTTAATGCTTAAATTACTTCAAGAAAATTTCATTTTTATGAAAAGAAAATGTGTTTGCAGATGAGATTACTTTTTGAAAATTTACCAGTGGAATGACTGGCTCGATTATTAAGCCAGTCACTCCAGTGGCAAGTATTCAAAAGTAGTTTTCCCTTGATCTGCATATGGATATTTCACAAGACACCTGCAGAAAGTAGATAGCATATTGGTATTAAATGGTTAATAATTTAATACCATACAAAATGACTTATGAGACAGACATTTTAATTAACTGAGGTTCCCAAACATGCTGTCTTACTTCTAGTAAGATTTAGATGTAGCAGGTACAAATAATCTATATATGATGTAGGAATACACAGTTCTTCCACAACAGATCTAATTTATTTCCTAGCTCAATCTGTCAATGACTCCCCTACTTGGAATGAATTCAGTTGACTGCAATTCAAACTGGCAGCCAAATAATGAGTGAAATTGAAATATGGACAATTGAAAACAGAATTGCCTAATTCTTTGATTCATAATTATGTGCTCCTGACCCTCCTGTGTATCATGTGGAATATCTGTTATTTAAGTGTTGATAATGCGCAATGTGTTGCTTAATTGTTCAACAATAAAGGCATGTCAGTTTTCTAATTTCTAATGTTGTTTTAAAAGATTTATGATGAATTAATGACAGCTGAAAAAAAATAAGATTCATATAAATGCATGATTTTATATGGAATGATTATCCTTACTGACATGACTGGTATTATCTGGCCAAATTTCTCATCGCCCCATCACTGTTTCTCAATTTTAAAGTAATTAGTATACATGTAGGTAAATTGTTGAATAATCTGAGCCAATTTGGCTTGTACATGTAGCTTTTGGTCACATAGGAAACTTTTCTTGGACATGTTAGAAAGCATCAGTTTCCAGGTGCATTTAGTCTCACAATATTCAACATAATCTTTTATTAATTTAAATATTTTGATACAAATTATATCACTCAGGTTTCCAGCTGAATTAAATTATTCAGCAGGTTAACTCTTTAACATATATTAGCCTAAAATGGTGTCTGCAGTGTGCTTGAGAAATGCCCATTTGCAGACCAAGAGAAGTCAATTTTGGAAAATTTACAAGTGAAATGACTGGCTCAATAACAGAGCCAGTCATTCCAGTGGTAAATCTTCAAAAATATTCTTCTCTTTTTCTTCGAGAAAATTTAAATTTTCTTGAAATTTTTTTAATTTTCTTGAAGAAATTTAAGTCTTAAAGGGTTAATCATTAATGGTCAAGAATGGGTTAGAAAATCAGAAAGTTTGATTATTGAATGCCAATTTGCACTTTGCAGACCAAGATTAACGTTTACCCCTTTGATGTCAAAATTTAAAGTCTTCAAATTAAATTTTAAAATGGTGGTATATTTTCAACAAATTTGATGGAATATGTTGCGGTGGTTGAATAATGTAGCCTACAGGCAGCAGTTTCATTGCTAGTGACATCAGAATGGCAAAGAGAATAGTATTTTAGACAATGTTCCACTGGCCTGACTGGCTCTGTTATCGAGCTAGCCATTCCAGTGGTAAAGTTTCTAAAATATCCTCTTGACATGCATGGGCATTTCTCAGGACTACTACAAAGGCAGTTTCTGGTTGACGTGACCATTCAACTGTCTTTTATTTTGTAGGTGCCATTGTCAGTGTAGCAATGAACATGATGCGATGCAAGATGGTCTGAACAATTGTTCATGGTTTAGAAATCTGAGCACTTTTAAAAGACTGTCGATTAAAATGAATACATGTGCCTTCTCAGATTACCTAATTTCCAAGAAGCATTCTCAAAGTACAAATCTGCAGACTATGCCACATCAGTGTGTGTTCTCAGGAAATCATGATATGACAAACTGAATAGATAGGTACTCTGTGTGTGGTGTAGACAGACATATTGATATGGATGATAATGTACAAGACACTTTATCAGATCACGCCATTAACACAGCCATGACGGCTTGATCAATTTTCATTCAACACAGATGATAAATACCTATTTGTACTGCATTCTATGGGGTTTAAATATAAATGCTTCTGTTAAATGGAAGCAATAAAGTAAGTGTGTATATATATGGTCATGAACGTTGATTATTTTCAGGTTTAGCGCTCAGTGTTAGATTTAAGTTATGATTTCAAGGATTTAAGCAAATTAACCCTTTAATGGCTAAATTAGGTAAAAAATATCAAATAATTTGCTTGTATAATGACCATTAGCAGACCAAGATATATTCTTGAAAATTTATCACTGAAATGGCTGGCTTGCTTATCAAGCTAAATGTAGTCATTCCAGTGGTGAATTCTCAAAAACAGTCTCTTGGTTTTTTAATTTATGGACATTCAAGCACACTGCGTGGGCTGGTTTGGCCGACTTCTCTATGGAAAGTCTGCGTTTGCTGGACGAGGTCAATGCTATTTATCTTTTAAAGATTACCACTGGACTGAGTGATTGGTTCAATACACGAGACAGTCATTCCACGAATAAATCTTTAAAATAGCCTTATTGGCCATGGTGGCAAATGGACATTCTCTAAGCAAAAATCAAATATTCTTGACAAATGCTGACCATTAAAGTGTTACACGTTTGGAAGCTGTTGAATGTTCCGAAAATGATTTAAGTAGCAGCCAGTAGTTTGTTGCCTCTTTAATGCTCACCGCTGACAAGATCACTTAGCCAGCCTGTGTAGTTGTCTTGGGAAATACCCATTTGCAGACCAAGAGAAAACGTGATATTTTGACCTGCCAATGGACAATTACTAAGCAAAGATTTAAATTTGCATGACAAGTCTTAACCATTAAAATGTTAAACATAATGATTAATGCTTTTTTTATTAGATCTCACCTTCAATAAGCTTAACCAATTTTCAATTCTTCCATCGAATCCTCGCTAAAAATAGTGACAGATTTTACAATTTGTTGATGGTCTAAAAGGTTGTTTTAGCAGGTAAGAAGTAAGAATTACGTTTTGCTTGTGTTCCCAGAGACCATCTCTGTGGATTAGTGCCAAATTTGCTACGTTAATATATCTACTTTGTGGCAAGCCTGATCATATCCCGATATATCTGTCCATGAAAGTTTTCTCCCTTGTTAGCATTATATACATTTACTTAAGAGTTAAGATTAGTAAAACTGGTCTGTTGTATAGATCACTTTAAAATGCAGGATGGTATGAAAATAAATATAATTTTATTTATGCGTGCACACATTCTCCTGTCGTCAGACAGAGGATTCTGTTGAAAATGTATGGGCATTGTCAGTAAAACCATATTTGGGATAAGACCGCAGTCTGGATTGCCTGAGTTACTTAAAATTAGTCAAAAT
>JAVVLW010002525.1:0-100000 GCA_034401795.1 Chaetoderma sp. LZ-2023a | reverse complement strand
CTGTCTGTCTATCGATCTATCGATCTACCCATATCCGTACGTCCGTCATTCCGTCTGTCTGTCCGACCTCCCAGCTATCTATATCCGTCCACACACCCACCCACCCATCCATCCACCAACCGACCGACCGGTCAACCTATCTATTTATCTATCTCAGTAGAGGTGTGTGTAAGTGGGTTGGTTATTGGATGGATGGATAGGTGGGTGGGCAAATGGATGGGTGGATGGGCGGGTGGGTGGATGGGTGGGTGGTTGAGTGGTTGGGTGGGTGGGTTTGTAGGTAGGTGGGTGGTGGGTTGATGGGTTGGTGGATGGATGGATGGATGGATAATGGATGGGTGGGCGGGCGGGTGGGTGGGTTGGTGGGTAGGTGAGTGTAGTCGCGGTGGGTGGGGTTGGTGTGGGTGGATGGACGGACGGACGGACGGACGGACGGACTGACGGACGGACGGATAGATAGATAGATAGATAGATAGATAGATAGATAGATAGATAGATAGATAGATAGATAGATAGATAGATAGATAGATAGATAGATAGATAGATAGATAGATAGATAGACAGATAGATAGATCCGCTTTTATCTGCGCATCTACAGGAAGCAGAAACATTTCAAACGCGTATGAGTGATTATATAGATGGAGTAGGCCTTCTAAGGTCACTCGATTCACCACTTTACTCTTGTATATTTCATTTCTGTCATCATTCGAGATTAATTGGTTTCAAATGATCTAAATATCATAATATGAAAGATGCTTAATTTATTAATCAATTCGATGGCTTTCTAACAAAGTGTTTTCAAAGGAATCGTGTGGGGCATGCTAGAGTAAAGAGATTTCGACTTAGTGCATATATTATTTATAATGGCATATGTTAATACGTTGTTTAGTTTTGACAGTTATGCCAGTTTATGTGACTGTTACGCACGTTCATTATGGGTTAGTTGGTTTATAATACCAGAAGGATGAACGTGCTTATCGTCGCGCTCGTGTGCGTATTGATGGCGTGTTTTACACAAGATGTTCAGAGTGACATTGCGGGGATTAATGTGCGCCAGAGTGAGTAGATATAGGGCATCGATCATCGTCGTCGTCGTCGTCGTCATCATCATCATTATCATTAACATTAGCATCATCATCGTCAGCAGCAGCAGCACCACCGCCACCACCACCACATCAGCAGCAGCACCACCACCACCATAGCCACCCCACCATCACCACCACCAACACCACCATAGCCACCACCACCACCACCAACACCAACATCAGCACTGTTACAAGCATAAGCAGCAGCCTGGGGGTTGTTATTTTTGCAGGTACCTAAAGCAGCGCCACGGTTTTCATCATCGTCATCGTCGTCATTCTTCTCGCCATCGTCGTTATCCATGATATTGGACGGCATCAGCAGCAGAAACAATCACAGCAAAAGCTTCACCGCTACGGGCGCTGCCACCTGACGGACGATGGAGACGACAACAATAGCTATGACTGTCACGGATCCTGCTGCAGTTCCTGTAAATGGCATGGTATTTTTCCAAAGAACTGCTATGGAGACTTACATACATTTATGTATAATTCTAACTAGTTTCGGTCTCAAAGCCAAAAGCTGATGATGTCCAGAATTACGCTTCAGCCAGCTGGCAATGCTGGTAGATGAGCCGGTAAAGCCAGAGCTTGTTATCACTTTTAGATCAGAATTTCGGGGAAATAATCCTTCCTTTCCGAATGACTCGGACATTCAGAACCAAACTCTCCAGTTGTCAGTGTGGGTGCGACTTGGAACTTAGCAATTAAACTCCCAGCTCTCCGCATTTGTGCTCTGAAAGTGTGTGGCTGGGATTCAAGAAAAAAGCTCCCAAACTCGGATTTTGTATGACCGAGATAGGAAGGAAACCTATTTCCCTAAGTTTGTATGTTAAAAACACACCCACTTATGGTCAAGAATCGGATACGGACTACGGAAACGTGGAAATGGGAGCCAGACCGTCTTAATTCGGATGGTAAATATCAAAACAGCCAGTTGGAATGATGCTTTTCCTGTGGTTGTAACTTATTTAGCTCATCTACTTTCCCGCTTCTCCTTAGCTTAACATTTCTTACAGTTCAGGTCTATAAACTGTTTGCTGTATCTAATGCATCGGTTACAGCTCTTTTCAACGCCAGTGTATAGGTGATTCGTTAACTATCAATAATTAATCCTATTGCGTCAACAGCGCCTCAAAGCGCTAAAAATACGACTTATAGGCCTATCAATTAAACATTTTAATGGTCAAAGCTTTTCAAGAAATTTTAATATAAGAAGACATTTTTGTGCTCGGCTTGACCATTAAAGGGGTAATGGTAAAGAAAAGTCCAGTATCCATTTGCAGGTCAAGAGAAGAGTAATTTTCAAAATTTACCGAGCCAGTCACTCCAGTGGTTAATCTTCCAAAATACTCTTCTCTTGACCTGCTAATAGACATGCCTCAAGACCACTGCAGAGTTGTATTGGTCAGTTTGGCCATTAAAAGGTTAATTAGACACAAACATGATTAAGCAAAGTCGATAGAATCTCGGTAGCTGCTGAATCCGGATTTTTGTCTGATTTTGCTGATTTTTTTTCGATCACGCCTAAAGTTGCGGATTCCTAATGTATGGCTATACGGTTTCCAGGGTTACAGTATTCTCTGAGATAGCCACAGATCCAGAATTTCATCTGAAAACTCCTTCGCGTTAAAATATGAGCCAAATTATATCGCAATCTTTGAGATACAACCCGGAAAAAAGCTTGTGAGACTGCTTGAGTAACTAACTGACAAACTTCCGAAGAGACTTGTTGGTTTATTGAGCTGCTATCCGAAGTTAAAGCAAAACCTCACCTTATCTTACAGTAACTATTCAGGTGATAGGGTCTGCCACCCACAATGCATCCCTGATATGTTAGCTTCGTATCATGCCGACAATGAACGATATGTAGGCTTTAGTAGCTAAATGTTGATTTTGTTGTTTTTGTTTGTGGTTTTATCAGGGACGATCGGAAGTTCATCCATAGGCCCTGTGTCACACAGATCTAAATAATATTTTGAAAACTGAAATAAACAAAAACAAATTTGCCGCTTAGGATGAATGTGGCATTGTTGCTGTCTCCTAATATACTGTCGCTATGCATTTGCGCCTGGTGTAGTGTTGTTGTTAGGATTGGCGTGAGGTGGATGGGTGGGAGGGGTGGAGGTGGGGTGGTAACATTTATTAGGTGAAGATATAACTTGGGTTTTGGTCTGGAGAAGGGCAAAGTCTGTGAAATTAAATCTAGAAGGCAAATTAGGCTGAAATTGAATATACACATATATTAAAAAGTCCACAGGCAGTAGCCAGCGTAAGTCAGGATGCGAATACCAACTGGAGCAATAACAATAGACTCCCTTTATCGCTTTGACAATCTTTATCTCCGATGCATCTTTATACATATATCAACATCGCAAATAAAAACAGTATAGGCCTATAAATTAAATACGTAATGAAATCGCCATATGTTAAGTTGTATTTCGTTTCATTACTTTGGGGTAGATAATTTAAGCCTATAAATGTACTTAATTTTAACAATTTTATTTTCAAACATTTTTTTGTGGATGTGTACCTTTAAATATTATATTCATGAAAGACATACAATTCGTACACTTGGTGTACCGTAATACTGTACAACTGTGTAACTTTGCTACCATGAGGTAACTTTGCCACTCACTTTCTTAGCTCGAACTCGGCCGTCAAAGGATCTTGTTTGGTGCCATTTGACAGCGTCTGTTCTGAAACGTCTCCCATGTTAGGAAGCTTACGACAACGACATCACCAACCACACCAAAGCGCGGGGGTGGTGGAATGGGGTGTATGGGTGGTAGTGGTGCGGGGTGTGTGCGGGTGTGATGGGAGCATAGCACGACAGATCCTTTCACCAAGCGGGAGTGCAAATCAATCAGGGACTTCAGGTCCTAGCAGCGCCTCCAACAAAGGTCCGACTGATGTCTATATGATAATGTGGAGGAGGATGTGGAGGAGCATGGCACGTGCATGGCACGTGCGCACAATGTAACATTGTAATATGGCATACGTTGCCTTGGTGACGTGATATGAGATTATTGAAAATTGACAGGTTTTGAACATTAATCTGAGGCTGTACAGGGAGAATACGTTGAGTTTTAAAGACACATTTACGAGACCTTTTCTATGATACCTTAGATGATAATGAGGAACATATTACCCCAATGGGTCGTTCCACTTTTAGCTCTGCCCTGCCCTTCTCAATATAGGCTTCACCCACAGAACGTCAGTGTTGGCATCGATGGACTATCAATTTCCAGAAAATTATACACGTAAGCTGTTGAATATTTTGTAACTAATTTGACTGGGTGTTGTTGCCTATGGCAGCAGTAGTGCCCAGTCAAATTAGTTTTTAAATATTCAACATCATGTTCATTAAATAGCAAAAACATACAATTCGTGGAACTTGTCGGACTCATAGAAATGTATTATATTAACTGTATAAGATGTATATGGGGTGGGGGCCGGGACTATCCGATTTTCACTGAAATTATTGGGCAAGGGAGATAAATGTCGCTTTGAAAGAACCGTCTGAGCAAATAAATTAGCGTGATTACGTCCCATACAGGTGATACATTTTTAGGAATGATCAGTGCGTTGGTGACAGGCTTTCAGATATTGAACACAAGTAGTTTTTGTTATTAACAGAGAACGTTTCAAGCGAATCGGTGTGTGTTTTATGAAATATTGACACATGTGTGATCTCTTTACGCAAAGATGTTACAGTCGTGTCGCGCACACTTTAAAGACGGGCTTAATGGAATCATTCACGCCGCCATGATTATGACGTTAGCATATACGTCACATGATTGATTATGACGTCATATGGTTGTGTGAGGAAATGGATTCTTGAATTACCACCCAATTAGTCATTTCCATATAAAGGAAGAAAACAGGTGCTTCAGCATGTGCGTGAAAATCCATGTTCAACCAAAGATAGCCTATGGTTGCTTCCAATGGCGAAATCCAGTTTTTGCTATGGCCCGTCAATCTCTAGAAGAGCTTCACCCACACTTCACTATGGCAGCAACAGCGCTCAGTCAAATTAGTTTCAAAATATGCAACAGAATGTTTATTAAGTAGTAAAGACAAAGACATACAATTCGTACAGAAACGCTTATAGTTTATTCTAAATTAAGCGTTCGTGACGAACTTATCCATGTCATTCATGATGAATTTGATTATGACGTCATCCTACACGTCACGTAGGTGATTATAGCGTCATATGATTGATGGATAAACTGCAAAGGTTCATTGAAGGACCCATTTCTATCTAAGCTCCACTCATGCTTTCCGAAGTTATTGATTTGGTTGTCTTCTATCGAGTTTAGGCGCGAACCGGGTTCTCCGGTTAAGAAGTCCTAAGTGTGAGCCAAGGCGCCGCCTTCCGCTTGCTTTGCGCGTGTTTGGATCGATTTACATACCTTGAATCGTGAAATCCCCGGATCCCAATTTCAAGATAACTATAAAGGTAACCCGTTGAATATTTTGAAACTAATTTGACTGGTTGCTGCTGTTGCAAATATTCGACAGAATGTTTATTAAATCGTACATACATGTACAATTCGGTCACTTGACGAACTATTCAATGTTTTTGACGGATCTAGATTACGTCATTCATTACGCATTTTTATTGACGCCCTATGGCGACATATAAGCCTACTTGGGTGACAGATCGGATCTTTCCACGCATGGTCTGGACGATGATTGTAGTCATGAGGAGTATTATTGTAGCGCCGTCGATGTTGTAGAATCACTATGTGAAGAATGATTAGAATCCATAACTGAAGAATTCTTGGACTCAATGTTCCTGACATCCACATGTATGTCATGTCTCCGAGACTTAATAGTAATTACAAAGAGAGATATTTTGTGTAAAAATTAGTAAAGTATTTCCAGGAACCATATGACAACCATGACACTATTTATTACTAACACCAGTTGTCTTAAAGTAGTGAGGAAATGGGTGGTTATAGCCGCTATTGTTCATCACCTCAGAGGGTCTGTTTTAACCAATTAAAACGCTCCATTTATGATCGCTATTTTTTGGAGAACAATGGCGACTATACGCACACAAGTGTTTGGAGAACAATGGCGACTATAACCACACACTTGATAGATTCTAGAACACTGTCGAAGCGCATGAATCAATATTGTTGTTCCGGTATTCTGAAAATGTTAACCCTTAAAAGTTGAGTATTTTACGTTTTAACGTAACGGTGCGCCCCCACCCCTGGTTATCGACCGTGGTATGTAAGGAAAAAAATAATAGAGTATAAGAGAAGGACTGATAATAGGATGTAAAAAAATAGAGTTTAAGAGGCGCTCTGATAAGGGAGGTCTATGAGGAGGATGAGGAGTAGGAGATAGACGAGGCTAGCATTCTTGCTCAGTTGGTTTTGAGGGGCTAGCGTACTTGTTTACAAGCATGATGTACGATTATTTTGAAAATAATTTG
Source organism: Chaetoderma sp. LZ-2023a (assembly GCA_034401795.1). Lineage (NCBI taxonomy): Eukaryota > Metazoa > Mollusca > Caudofoveata > Chaetodermatida > Chaetodermatidae > Chaetoderma > Chaetoderma sp. LZ-2023a. The sequence continues at coordinate 93,469 of JAVVLW010002525.1, read as the reverse complement.
TCTGTTAACGCCTAAAAGTTGGGTATTTTATCTTTTAGCTTAGCGCGCGTGTGCCCCTTCCGTGGTTATCTACCGTGGTATGGTAGGTAAAAATAATGGGTGTTCTGATAATATGAGGAAGGAGTTTAAGAGGTGGTCTGATGAGGGAGGTCGTAGGAGGAGTAGGGAATATGAGGGGGAGGAGGGATGAGGAATTACGTCAATTCTCGATATTGATGTATACTTTGAAAACAATTTGACTGTTTCATCGCTAACGTTAATTTATTAGTAAACTATTTTGTTGAATATTTTGAAAACGTTTTGACTGTTGGCTTAACCGACATTACGCGCAAATTGTTTTTTAAATACTTAATATTTCATTTGCAATAATGTCAGTCGTTTTAGATTGTGTGGTTACACGATGATTAAAATGTAGTCATTATGTCTCTGAGGGCTCCATGTGTTTATAGAATTGTATGTCTAGCCTAGGTATGATAAAAATATTATTTATCGCGTATGGTTTAATTTAACAATTACTGTCGCAATAGCCGTGGGATCAATCCTTAAACAAGATACAAACATGGCAGGTGTTAAGGAATAATGAAAGAATGTACCACCCGTCTCTTTCTAAGCATGTGATATTACAATGTCCTCGCCGAGAGTTTTAAAAAAATATATTATAAGCGTGCACCCACTCACCGGCTATTGTTGTTTACCGATGCGTAAGGATTCATCAATTAAGAGCAACATTAGGGCATAGTAGCATAATCATAGATGTTCGTTTACTACAAATATAAATATATCCTTGTGGCTACAGAGCAGTGATACTTATAACCAAGTTTTTACTATATAATTCAGTCCTGCCCTAAGCGACCACCTCATGTTGCACCATTACATGGACGCTAGAGACTTTATTAACCCTTTAACCCTCGGATTTCTTCAAGAAAATGTTCATTTTCTTCATATTCATATTTGTAGTACAAGAGAAGACTATTTTTGAAAATTTATCATTGGAATGACTGGCACTGCAGGCTATCCATTTGTCTAGACATTGCGCCAGCGAACACATCCCCACCCCCCACCAACCACCACCACCACCACCATCATTACCACCACACACCACCACCACCAGCACCACCACCACCACCACTACGACCTACACCCAACACCATGCATTAAACCCACCACCAACACCCATCCACCCGCCAACCCATAGCGAATTTCTTCATATTCAAATTTGCAGCACTAGAGAAGACTATTTTTGAAAATTTATCATCGGAACGACTGCCTCTGACAGCTATCCATTTGTATAGACATAGTGGTGGGAATGTGTGAGAGCTCAGTGTCTGAGAAATGGTATATAGGTTGGAGAGGGTATGTCGATGAGGGTTTAATAAAGGTCATGCTCGTATGCACACGTGCTAATATTAGAGCTGGGCGGGCTGACTGTAGTACCGTGAGGACCGCGGTATACTGTGAACCGATACCGTGACCGTTGACATTTCCAAATGCCGTGAATACCGTCCAAAATGTTTGAGCAATATTTGAGAAATAGATCCATAAAATCTGACTTTACCAAGGGTAAATAGGTGCTAATAGTGCCAAAACTACAGGCATCCATAACTATTAGCCGAGTCGTGGTGAAAGGGTCGTTGTAAAAACAAACATCAAGACGTCAATTACAAAATAATGACTTCAGAATTGTATGGCAACCGTACGTCTTGAAAGTCTCACGGTAAAATTGCTTTATTTAAAACATCTAAACTCATTCTCTGGCCGTCCGCCGGTAGTAATTACACTATAATATATTCCCTATTCCTGTTTCTATTATTTGTAATTTATTACTCCAAGCATTTTGTCACCGAACAAACACGCTAGAATAACAAAATAGCGTACAAACTGCGCGCTATTCAAACGCAACAGCAATCTCGCAAAGACGTGTCTGATTGGTTGTTTATGAACTAGAGCGTGGGAAAATACATTGCTGAATTTATCAATGAAAATGTACTGAAACGTAGTATTTGTTCGCGCCATTTTGATCACGTGCTAATTTATTAACAACGAGCAGCTTTGAAGTCGTTATTTTTTTTTTCTGGCTTGTTTTAAGAAATGTCTTTAAGGATTAAATCCAGTTTAACTAACGACACCTAAAAATTAGAGTGTTTTAGTTTTTGTAATTCATTTTTCAACTGGCTACACGTCGGAAGTTCACTGAAATAGCTATTTACACGCATTGTTCACGTGAAGCATGCCGAGTAACGCGTCTGCACATCGGGTACTCAGTAATTATCAGAAGCTTTGGAATCGGCTATATTCAATGTCGTGTTATATGCATGTGTATAGGCCTGTTTTCGCGAGTAACCGAATATACGACTCCAACAGAAATAAAAGAGTACAACACTGGCCTCGTTTAAATACTCAGGTATTTTGTCTGGACTCTGGTTATCAACGCGCTCGACTGCCAAAATAAAATTTACCGTTTGCTGGTCACACGCATTAATAGCAAGAACAATCCAGATTGAAAATATCCCGCTCCAATGTCTTAAACAGCGGATTATAGTTAGCGAGTGGACCACACACTTTGACCGATATTCCCGTGAATGATATTATGTCAATAAAAATAGTGACCTAATAAAGTCGTGAAACTAAACAGTCGCAATAGCAATAATGTTTTTCTTCTCTAAATCAGAAAGCCGATTTATTTATTTTACCTATATTTACCGTTAATTGGAGATGGAAATGAAAAGGAAATGAAAAAAATTTGTTCCAATTTCGTGGCATGCCTCGACCTCATATGACGGTATACCGTGGTACCGCAGTATTTTTTCATGGTACCGATACCATCTCGTAAATGTCACTACCGCCCAGCTCTAGCTAATATGCGATACTGCTAGTTATATGTTGTGCGTGCATAGGTGCATGCCTGTTGCGGTGTGCGCCCTTGTGCGCATGCGTGTGCCAGAAGACCATTTTTGAAATTTTATCATCGGAATGACTGGCTCTGCTGGCTATCCATTTGTCTAGACATTGCGACAGCAATCACCACCCACCAACGACCGACCACCGTCACCATCTTCATCATCACCAACACCCACCACCACCACCAGCATCAACACCTTCACCAACACCAGCGCCACTAGCACCACCACTGCCAGTACCAACATCCACCACCAGCACCACTACCACCAACCACCACCGCATGTTGCAGATTGCGACCGCTTGTTGTGGCAGCATGTTGCAGATTGCGGTTGCATGTTGCGGATTTGCATGTATGTACATGCGTGAACACACCTACACGCCAAAATGCATGCATACATGTGCGGCCGCATGCGGGTCACATGTTGTGGATTTGTGGGCGCATGATGCGGGTTTACGAGCGCATATTGCGGATGGCGACAGGTATATGTACATGCATACACACCAAAATGTATGTGTACATGTGCGGACGCATGCAGTCCACATGTTGTGGATTTGCGGGCGCATGTTGCAGATTGTGGGCGCATGATGTGGACTGCGGGCGCATGCTGTGGATTTGCGGGCGCATGTTGTGGATGGCAACAAGTATATGTACATGCCTGAACACACCTACACGCCAAAATGTACATTGCACATTTTCTGCCACATGCGGTCCTCGTGTTGCAGATTTGCGGCATATGTTGCAGATTGCAGGCGCATGATGTGGATTTGTGGGCGCATGTTGCAGATTTGCAGGCGCATATTGCAGATTTGTGGCCGCAGTACATATAGTCCTATAAATGGTATAAATTCAATCCCTTTTCTCATTCCAGTTTAAACATCGCAAAGTGGTTGGACGTGTAACTGCAGAGTAGATAGGCAGTCAGATTTCTTTGAAGAACCTGGTAACTTGAATACTTGCTAGATTTATCCTATAAACAATATGCCGAGACATAAACGTTTTGAATGTGTTTCAACGTTTAATAGGTCAAATGACCTGAAGCAGCATAAGATCCGATTCCATAACGATGAAGATAGCAAAAATCTAGACAGTGAAGATGAAAAAATGACAGAGATGAAGAGTGAAAATGATGATGAGCCAGCGGAGTCAGGGAGTGAAGACAGTAATGACTCGGCGGAGTCTGAGAGTGAAGATGAAGGTGGAGATGAAAAAGAAGCCATAGGCAATGAGGAACTATTTACCATATTCCAAAATATTAAGCAGATCTTAGACGCTGAACAATCAGGTTTAGAAGATAAGGATGGTGAAGTGAACACAGACCCAAATGGTGTAGGCAATGGGTCTATTTCCGTATATGCTGATGCTTTAGTTACAAAGTGTGTAGACATAATGTTCCAGTGGAGAAGATTACAGAACTCTCCACTCATTAAAATATTTCGTCGGGAAATTAAAGATTTTATCGCCGAGGGGTGCGCATACGATGAAGCAGTCTTCTCAGCTTTTCGAAAAGAGAGTTTCTGATCAAGAAGTACATAAGGAACTAGCTAGATGCTGAGGATAATGATGATGATTCTGTCGGTGATAGATCTGATCCATAAGGAATCAGTCATCGATAAAATGGATCTCCAGAACATTGACTATTTGTTTATGCTACAGCAACTATATGTTTTATCATATGTAATATTTTCTTCAATGTAAAATTATGGATACAAATAAAACATTGGTTCTTTATGCGCGTGTTGATTTGATGATTGTAGCTGCCCAGCTAGGTCCCCCACATCCCTCGATATATAAATCGGAGTGTTGATGATGTTCGTGGTGGTGGCGGTGGGGTTGGCGGTTGGTGAAAATAGGTATTGTGGTGGATGATGGGGTGGGGTTAATTCTTGGTGGTGTGTGTTGGTGTTTAGTGGGTGGTGGTGCTGGTGGTGATAGAGGGATGGTGATGGTTGTGATGGTGGTGGTGATGGTAGTAGGTTGTTGCGGTCACAATGTCTAGACAATAGTTAGCCAACTATATTATTTTTGTTGTCAGGGTCTCATTGACTAGGTACTCATAATGCATTCATACTGTGTGTACCCGGACATGGTAATTTTTCCTAGTTTTATTACCTTTAACTGGCTGACTGGTGAGGTGTTACAGACATTCCAGGGATCTACATCCTAGCAAACTATTTTGGAAACGATTTGAGCAAAATTTAATGCATACAGTCAAATTATTTTCAAAATATTCACTAAATATCTTGGAAAGGATTTCATAGAAAGTTGTTGCTAACACCGCAGTCAAATTATTTTCAAAATATTCATACAACGCGCATTGCCGGCCTTGTAAACAAGTATGCTAGTATACCTCATCCCTCGTACCAGGCACACCGCGCTAGCATACCTCATCCCTCATCCTCCTCCTCCTCCTCCTCACTCCTTCGACCTCAATTATGCGACCACCTATACAGTCATTCCAGGGATGTTATTTTCTGATTTTTCAAACCTAAATCGTGGCGCATTGGTAGTTTAAGCGAATAGTTTTGATGCTAATTTGACATAGGAAGCTACAATTCGCACTAGTGCCTTCATACGCACAAACTCTTTAAAAAAGTGCAGTTCAATGCGACAATTTGACCTAGGAAGCCACAATTCTGCTTAGTTTCAAAATACTTTTTTACTACAACCACGAGGGGGCGCATCGCCCACCAAATTAATACGTTAAACGATACAAGGGTGCTCGTCATTATTCGTCAACGATGACGACGGTGGACATTGTTCCCACCATTTTTATAACAATTTCTAATATTTAATAATTAAATGACTGTCGCTTTAACGACCACTCCTTAAATACGAGATGCATGATTATTATCTATATAATATTATACATACAACACTGCTTGGTTTACCTATATTTTACGCGCATAGAGATGTACGTTGCTCTGGGTTTTTTGAAAATTAAATGACTGGTGGGAAGCCACTTAGTTTCATGTTTGAGGGTTTTAGATGAAGGTTAATGCGTTTGCATACAAATTGAAGGATTAAAAGCGAATCATAGATGCACAAGGTGGTCAGAGAAAACATATTTCTCGGGATACTTTTTTAACACACACACAGATTTTATGCGCGTTAACCGTTTAACAAACTGATCCATCGCGTCTAGCCCGTGAACATATTCAAGATTTTCGCCTGCATGTATGTGTCATTATATGGAGTCCAGTACGCGACAGTTTTTGATAGGTAGATAGTCATCTCACGTGATATTCCTTATAATTCTTTGTAGTAGAGCGATGTAGTATACATGTAAATGTTAATGTACATTCGGCTAAAATGTCCAGCAGTAGGCCTACAAACTTTGACGGATCAGACACTGGGTATGTGAGATGTCGTTGGTGTTCCATCGACATCCGCGGCACCATATGCCGACGGTCGAAACACGAGAGGGTCTGTAGGCGTATGATCAGGAAAACAGAACCTAAAGAAATGGTGTGCACCTGCAAGGAGTGCTGTTGTCTATTACCAACCAGGCAGTATCCGCATGAGTCTCCTGTAATCGGTGATACTCCGACTGATATACAAAAAAGAAAACATGGGGCAGTTTGTTACCAAACTGACAACCGTGCCTGTGCGGATCTGCGATGACTGGGACCTATCTCAAAACGCAGCCCTTTTCAGGGTCCACAAATCATTCGAAAGAGAACTCTTTATCTGTTCAAAAAATAAAATAATGTAATAAAGGTTTTACACCCAACACCCCTCTTCACATATGCATACACAAGCGCCCATTCTGATCCGTCAAAAGTGGTCAACGGAATATCGATAGCGAACTAAACAGGCGCGCTCTGCTTAAAGGGATATTCCACTGCGGGATTTTATGCATCTGACGTAAAGGACTAATTGTCCGCATTAATTTGAGACCAAGAGCACAATTTTATGCCAACAAATAAAAAAGATATCCTCAATTTAAATTGCTAAAGTAAGCAGTAGACAGAGGCGCCCTTTATGGACAAGCAGCTGACGTCACCGACACACCTACTCTGTTTGCCCGATCGAGGATAGCCGTAACCAGGGGAGGTAAATCTTGCATCTCGTGGATAATTAGCGTACTGGCACAGTGTTTGGAGGAAATTAAAGTGCAATTAGTGTCCCGATGATCGCGCCAGTCATTGTACTGCTAAATTGTCAAAAATTGTTTTCCTATGGGCAATTTCTATTTTTTTAAAACGTTGAAGGGTTATGCCAGGAGCGTGTTTGCGATCAACCAGCTACAACAAATTCTTGAAAAATATGTTAGTTGAATAAATGTTGAATGTAATTTCTCTGAAAGCTGTTGCTATTGCAACTTCTGCTTCCAGTCAAATTCCAGTTTCAAAATATTCAACAGGCAGTAAATGGGTCAACATTTACAAATTTGGGATCAGTTAGTTAACCATTTCAAGGACAGAAAAGCAGAAAGCTTAAAATTTATCCTGCATAGGCCTATTGTGTGAAACTAATTAGTTTGGAAGCTACTGCAACATAATTCCAGGAAAATCTAATTCAGAATATTCAACACTGCATAGTTATTTTAAAATTGAGAGTAAACGTTGTAAATGATTAATAACGCTGGATTTCAATAGTGTGAAAGCACTAAACTACTAATTATGTCTAGCGTACACTTGCCATTATTTACTAGCTGTCACCTACTATCGTCTATGGAGTAAGCCGCTAAGCGGTTGCCTATAATTGACCGACCTGGCAATCAGCGACATCGTTTCATTTTGGTTTGCAAATCCCGTTTTACAATTGATGCAAGCAAATACGACGTTAATTGTCGAGCTTGATTCTGTTATAATAAAACTAAGTACCACGCCTTTTGTTTTGAAATGCATGACACATTATTTTAAAATTATACAGACTATATGTTCTAAACTTGTGTCTTCCAAATTTAAATGTGGAAGATATCCATCCAGTGCCGATGTTATGACGCCATCTTTCAGTTAGCCCCTTTTCATGCGGATGCTTCTGTGGATCCGGTATCTGAAAATGTGAATTTCCGCACCATTTCCATGATCGCTTCTATTACTGCAAGCCCATGCTTGACATGCGGACATGATGCGATTTAACCATTTTACGCCAGCCCGGGCCTCTGCAATCGTGAAGTTGAGGACGCAGGTCAAAAGAAGGCTATTTTGAGAATTTACAACTAAAACGACTATCTCAGTAACCGAACCAGCCATTCCAGTGGTCAATTTTCAAAAATAGTCTTCGCTTGGCCTGCAAATGGCCATTCAATAAGGAAATATTCTGATTTTCCTGACAGAATTTGGTCATTAAAGGGTTAATTAATATTCGGCCGTCATAACGCGAAGTAAACAGGTAAATCTAAAAACGCTTGCGATATTTTGCTGGTGTGTCGTTGACGTTATAATCTCGCGGTTTCTCGCTCTCGTTGCGAGAAAATGGATGCGCCCAGGTGTCACGTTTTCGAGCGTTTTGGGCATATTCATTTTATTATTTCTCGGCAATGGAACGGTGTATTATATATTTTTTTGCGGCAACTATTTCGGATTATAGTAAATTTTTAGTTGACTTATTCCCGATTTTCACTGGAATTTCCCTTTAAGCGTAGAGAACATCGGCAGGCAGAGGCCGGCCACCATGGCATTCCTTCTCAGCCTCCTCATCCTCCTCCTAGACCTCCCTTATCAGACCACCTCTTAAACTCTATTTTTTACATCCTATTATCAGTCCTCCTCCTAAACTCTATTATTTTTACCTTACATACACGGTAGATAACCACGGAGGGGGGGGGGGGGGCGCACCGCTACGTTAAAACGTAAAATTCCCAACTTTTAAGGGTTAACATTTTCAGAATACAAGAACAGCAATATTGATTCATGCGCTTCGATAGTGTTCTAGAATCTCTCAAGTGTGTGGTTATAGTCGCCATTGTTCTCCAAACACTTGTGTGCGTATAGTCGCCATTGTTCTCCAAACAATAGTGATCAGAAATGGAGCGTTTTGATTGGTTAAAACAGACCCCCTGCGGTGAAGAACAATATCGGCTATTACCCATTACTACTATTCTGTTGAATATTTTGGTATTAATAAGATTGGAAGCCATTGCTGCCTAAGGCAGCAATGGCTTCCAGTCATATTAATGTCAAAATATTCACCAGCTGTCCCACTTCTTCGCCCTGAGATTGAGATATGGGGAATTTATCAGTGAACGGGTCAATGTCTTATGTATTTTCAGTGCTGTATTATACATCGATTGACTTGGAGACTATGAAGACAATAGCTCAGAGGCGTGCTTGTATGATGTCTTATTGTCCGTAAGTAATACGTACCCAAGGCATAACATTACTCCCGGATTCTCGGCTTATCTAATTCAATTCCCATTTCAGTGGTGACTGAGGCTATATTGAAAACAGTGCGTGCGTGCGTGCGTGCGTGCGTGCGTGCGTGCGTGCGTGCGTGCGTGCGTGCGTGCGTGCGTGCGTGCGTGCGTGCGTGCGTGCGTGCGTGCGTGCGTGCGTGCGTGCGTGCGTGCGTGCGTGCGTGCGTGCGTGCGTGCGTGCGTGCGTGCGTGCGTGCGTGCGTGCGTGCGTGCGTGCGTGCGTGCGTGCGTGCGTGCGTGCGTGCGTGCGTGCGTGCGTGCGTGCGTGCGTCGCAACATCACTAAACACACTGAAAATAAAGTTGCTGTCGGATGCAACAACATTAAAAAATGCAGCATCTCGCCAACGCGCCTATTTGATGATTTTGACTTTTGACCTCTTGACCTTTCATCCAGCAAAATGAAGAATTGTCATCGGTTCTCCATATATGGCGATCTCTCAACAAAGATTGGTGACGATCCATCCAGCAAGAACGTCAGTAATCGCGCCACACTATTTTCGACGAACTAATCTTTTGACAAGGGAGATTTTAACTCAACCCAATCAAGATGCATTGTCAGTACCACGGGGGAAACATCCCACCAACGTTCGCAGCAAATCAATCTTGTAATCCTTCAGATATCACGCATACACACGTCACGCACGCACGCAAGCACGCGCAACCGCACGCAAGCATACCCGAACGCACACAGGCACGCACGCACGCGCACAGTCACGGACGCACGCACGCACGCACACATTCATGCACACAGCACGCACACACGCACGCAGGCACGCACGAACGCAGGCACGCGCGCACGCACGCACGTACGTACGCACGCGTGCACGCGCTCATACACACACACGCACGCACGCACGCACGCACGCACGCACGCACGCACGCACGCACGCACACACACACACACAGACTCACGTGCAACAACAGTCTAGTGATAGTTTCTGTCGATCCTGGTGAGACTAACGATAGGCCAATACTAAATTTCATGTGGCGCCATGGATAAAATAACAATAGATAGACTATATATTATTTGAGTGCAATATCCGTCCATATTTAGCTGGATAAATGTATGTGCGTATTCGCGGTAATACCACACGGGCCACGGATTAACCCTTTTGTGTAATGTTAACGCCTTGGTGTTTTAGCATGACAAAAATAACATCTGCAGTGATATTTGACAATGTCCATTTGCAGGCCAAGAGAAACCTACTTTTGTAACTTTACCACTGGAATGACTTGCGCGATAATCGGGCCAGCCATTCCAGCAGTATATTTTCAAGAAGCAGTATTCTCCTGACCTGTAATTGGACACTGGCCAAGCACGATTCTTTTCTTGACCATTAATTCATTATTGGCAATGGCGTCCGCACCGGCATCGTCAGTCGTTTTGAGGAATGTCTATTTTCAAATAATAGAAAGCTATTTTTTGTAAATTTCAGTTGTAAATTTAGACACACAAAATAGTCTTCTCTGGGCCGGAAAAATTATAATTTTCTTGAAAAAACCTGATCATTAATTTGAACATTAACCCTTAGCAAACCGATGTCAAAAGTTTTTTAATTTGTAATTAAATTAAAAGATGAACTCGTGAGTGGTGTCAATTTTTCAACAAAGTTGGTGGAAGACGTTGTGGTCGTAGACAGCAACAATATCTACCAAAGTTGTTGAAAATTGTACGCCAGTCTCTTTGCCATTGCCACCGTAAAAGATAGAATGTTGACAACATAGTGCTAAGGGTTGATAAATGTGACAACGGTTTTAGTGTTTTGAGGCGCTGTTTTCGATAGTGTAAATATTAGAATATGCTCAAGTGTGTCCCATATATGGGCTACGTAAAAATGTCATATAGATTTTTGCTAATGGATTTTTAAGGTTATTTTTTGGACCATGTTGAAATGAGTTTTGTATTTTTTGCTTTGCTATCTACATGGGTTGGTAACCAAATGAATATGTTTTCACAGCATAATTTAGGCTCATCAGATTCAAACAATACGGTTTTTTTTGCGCCATAATCTTCCCTTAAAATTTACATTTAAGAGGCAAGACGAATCTTATAAGAATATGGTATATTGTATTTCAGCGAATAATAAGCTACAATTTAAGATCATGTAGAATGCTGAATGACTCTTAGGCCGTGTTCTCACTAGAGACTTAATCAGGAATAACACCAACCTGAAGTATGGTGCCATTCCCGATTAACTATCTAGTACGAACACAGCCTTAGCTTTAAAATGGCTACCTGTATGACTGAACTCTGAAGGCACTTGAATTTAACAGAATTACAACTAAAGTTGTCTATCACGGAAACCTGTTTAGGTGGGGGGGGGGGAAGGGGCACATGATGATAGGTTTGTAAGATGTTTAGCCGTATGCCCATCTGTCACAAGGAACTATCATCTGGTATAGAAAGTGCTTTATTAAATTCTAAACCGGCTAATTTAAATGACAATATGTCTTAATGATCACATTTTAATGACCCACAACGTGTCAGGTATAAACAAGTTTGATTGCACAATGTATGATATATGATTACTGCATTCTACGGCTGTAGTAGTAGAAACATCCTACAGCTGCAATTAGTCCTTCTTCGCTTTTGCCCAATGTGTCTTGTCCTCAGCCAAAATCCTTAGCTTCCGCATGTCCATTCTTGACTTGAATGTACTGAGTCCTGCTTTCTTGAGGTCACCGCGTAGCACACTTAGCAGGTTCATGCAATGACGTTTTCTGCTGGCTCTGTATTTGCTGGCTCCGAGTAGGGCGAATTCCAAGGCTCTATGTGCTGGTGTCTCTTCTGGCATCCTTAACATATGGCCAAACATGGGCGACGTTTACAGACAGCGGCGACGTATTACACATCTTGCATTGTGCATCATTGGAAGTTATACTGTCTGACCATCGATGTCCAGTGATGATGCATAGGAGTTTGCGGTGGCAGGCGTCGAGTTTGTCTAGAGCTGCATTTGGAGCTGGCCAGTTGTTACAGTTATACATAATCAAGGATACGCAGGTTGCGTTGTATAAACGTAGTCTTTTTATCAAGGGCATCTTTGATCTATAAATCCATAGCTACCAGAAGGACTGAAAAGCTATGTTCCTCATGATGCAGCGTGCAGCAATGTCAGCAGTACTGCAAAGCAGTGAGCCCAGGATTTTACTTTTCCTTCATGGTTCGCCGCCACGAAGTGGATCGTCATTTTGTTTACTTTCAAACTTTGTAGATAGGTATATGTGGGTGAACTCTGTTTTGGATTCATTCAGAAAGAGATTCTCAATTTATAATTTGCTTGCAGCTATTGGGAAAAGTTCGACAAGGGGTTTCTTTTCCTCGTCTATAAAGTCCATATCCTCGGCAGATTACATCTCTAGCGGCATACCCAGTATTGCCACCGGGGTGGGGGTGGGTGGTTTGTGTGTGTGTGTGTGTGTGTGGGTGTGTGTGTTTGGTCTTGTGACATTTTCCCGCACGGATTTCAATGCAGCAACCTCGTAACAGCTGAAAAGCACAAGGGATAGTGTGGGGAGCCGATTGATGACTCAAACTTTAGAGACTTCACTGACTTGTCTCGTACTCTCAGCTTAGTGTCTGCAAGCAGTAGTCTCACTAGTCGTAGCTCATCTTCATTGCAACTGGCCTGGCGTAGTACATCTGAGATCTTTGACTGTAATTGTGTCGAAGGCTCGGAACATGTCAATGACCATTTTGTGGAAATCCCAGTGTTTGGACATGACTACTGACACAAGCATGCGTTGCGCCCATACAATGTCTGCGCAACTGCGTCCACGTTTGAAGCTACTTTGACATGGTCCGGTGAAGTCATCGATCTTGTCTTGCGGCATAGAGTAACATTAGATAGGAGCACAATGCACCGCAGATTGACTTGGGGGTGGGGAAGGGGTGGTGGCGGGGTGGGGTGGTGGTTGGGCGTGGGTTACCTTAAAATGACATTTGCTCAGGGAAAAATACAAACAAGATAATCATAGAAAGTGAGTAAAATGATTTAAAACAGCTGCATTGGCGAAAATCTACATGACGTTTCCACTAGTGGAGACAAGAGCATAGGGCCTAGGCCTACTATAGTGCTGGGGAATGTTATTTAGTTGCAAAAACGCGTGCATTTATCATAGTAAACATATACAGATACCCTACTGAGAGGCGATGACGATGTCTTGAGTTTGTAGCTTTGCCCGTTGTCTTCGGCATCGTCATCGTCATCATTTCAATAGCCCTATTTATCTGTAATTTCAGAATGCCATACTGTGGTTCAGACGATGGCTGGGATCTGCGTGGTTCTGACTGGGGATGTTGCGGTAACTATCCCGGATGTTGTGAACGAGCTTCTCCACTGTGTTACTGGCATGATATGGTGTGCACGTGCTGCGAGAATGTCTTGTTTTGTGGACTATTCTGTGTGAAAGACGCACACTGCTACTACGATTCAGATTGGAACCAGGAACCTCTCGAAGACGAAGATGGCACTCAGTTTAACGTCACGGATGTTGGGAAAGCGACTGAATTTCATGTTACGCAGTACACAGAAAGCCATGTCGTTGAGACCATAGACAATGAGACAGTAGCCAACGACACGGATGTCACTTATTTCAGATCACCCTCTATCCCTTTTGTTATAACCAATAGCAACACAATAATAGGCAATACATCTGGACCAATCGATGCAATTTCAACAGCAAATATGATATCTACTGAGGGAGGCCATAAACGCATGCCAACTGATAATATCACTGACAATCTAAGTAGATTAAGTGCGCCAAACGTCACATTTACTAGCTCTGCTTACATGGATGATAATTATAATTTACAGTTAGAAGATTATGTGACATGTGATAACTGCAGCTTAAGCGATGTCGGTGACGATTTTACAGGTAACCATACCTACATAGAAACTTATGACGTCACCAATAATGCCCACAATGCTACCTACACGGGTCCTGATGATAATGATGATGATGATGGCACTTCATTGTCGGGTTTAATATTCAGTAGCAATGAACATCCAATCAACAGTGACGATACAACAACGCCACGCATTAGTGATGACACAACAGTAATCCCTGATCGTGAGATCTCATCATTACGGCAGAATATGAGCCAATATTTCGGTAGTCATGATTTTAACCTCCAATCCAATATAACTGTGTCAAACGAAACTGAGACAGGAACACAAAGTGAATACGGCAATGATATCATCGGATTAGACGTAGTGAAGCATCATTTATCCACGACAAACACATTTGTGCCAAATCAGGAGGATGCTGACTTCATACCACTGGGGGATTTTAGAAGCAGGTCTAATCTATCAATGGTGGATCAGAGGAGTAGGCCTAATTCTGTATCGAACATAGACATAGATAGCGATAATAAACAAGATGGAGATAATGTGTTAGATGCTTCTGTAAAAGGAAAGCATGGCGTAACCAGTGACGCGGAGAATGGCAACGTATCAACTAATACATCGATTTCAAATACCGATTTAGAAAAGAAACGAAAAATTGAAAATTATAAGACTCCTAAACCTAAGTAAAAGTTTGGTATGTTTTTTACCTCTTTGCACTCTGAATTTCCAGAATCTCAATTCCAAGGTAACCAGTCAAATTAGTTTCAGAATATTAAAAATAATAATTTAGAAATTGATAGTGAATTTGGTCTCTCGCGTCCAAAGCGTTAAGCCCAAAATATGCTTAATACCTATATGTATTGCTAGCTTACATGAGAACGCAGAATGCACTATGGGCAATCATATTGGCGGAGTCTATTGTATTATAATTCTGGCGAGGGACTGGGACTGAACCGATTTAGTTACAAAGAAACAAGCAATTTTATTGAAATCTATAGATAAATAGCAGTTAATCAATGCAGAATGTTCTACATGGTGTAGAAAGATTGCGAGTTTAGTACAAAATAAATGGTCATTACAGATATGCTGTTATTTTACCTCTTCCGTCTTCTTAAATCTGTAATCGTTAATGCATCAGTATTATGCATAATGTCGGCCACACACGGTGCGATTTGGCTACGATATCGTACAACTCATTAGGATACACGACAGCGTGCGTCGTCCTAGCAAATCGTATTATGTGAGAGCATCTGCGATACGATTTTATCTGATTACGTCATAAAGTAGCATGTCGATGGAAATTGTGTGTTGTTGGGAATCTTTCAACACGTTCAACAATTTCTTGACGCAGCGGATTGAATCGTGGAATAGCACACAGGCTGATAGAGTTGTGCCTCTAAGATGTCACTTTGCAGCAGCAGCAGCGAACTTTGATTGTTCCAATTTGTGGCGGCCTTCTTGGATGATACGAACAATTTCCGGAAATCCTTTAAAACATATCTCCTAAAACGGCTGGAGAATTGTAATCATATTTAGCTTGAATGATCTTATGGTGATATATATTCAGAACTTAGATGGTTCGATTTTACTGGCGACCATCTTTGATTTTCCGAGAATATTGTGAAATCCTTTAAATAAAAGACTACTTACTCCTCCTTAGTCAATGGCAATATGTCAATGAAACTTGGATGGAATGATCTTAGTGTCGTAGATTTCAAGGGCTTGAATGTAACTGAACATTTGACTAGACAATGTATTTGGCGGTTATCTTGAATTTCCAAATGTTTCCATAAATTCATTAAAATATTGTTCCTAAAATGCCCTGCCACAATTTGTGCGTTTACAACTTACATTTCTTTTTCTTGACAGAACTGCTGAATTTCTGACAAGAAATTTATTTGGCTCCATATGTCGAACATGTCCTGTCTAATGCACCGTGCCCATGATGCCTGCTTATCCACGGACGGATACTTTTCTGTGACTCTCTTCGCTTCCTTCATTCTTCGAACAATCAACAAAAACAAAAAGGAAAATGACTTCGTTTATACTGCTATCAGAATCAGAGGTCATCATTCCCGCAAAGTCAAAATTAACTGCTAGCAAAGGTAGACATTCGCAGAAGATCACAGGAAACCATAGTGTGTGACGGGTGCCATCTTACGATGTCGTACCATGTGTTTTCTTGTGCGTTTGTAATATAAATCTTGTCTAAAGGCTGATTTACGCGACCGATATTTTGAGCCGATTGATCGTGTGCGAAATCATCGTTTAGGACAACTGACGACATCGTCGTAGAAGATATGCTTTTTAGACCATGATAATAGCATGTATTGATAACATGATTAACTGCATTTATGATTTAAAAATAACAATGTTTTCTATAAATGTCAATAAACCCATATAGTATGGATGTAGCCTTCACAAACCTCAATTACAAACCTTTTTATCAGGGGTAGACATTATGTCTCCACATATTCAACCACTTATACTGGTTGCATAAGTGCCACTCAATCCCACATCTCATCGCATCACTCATCGCACCACTCATGCTAGTACTTATCTCACCAATCATCGCGTCACTCTTACCAATGTTTATACTATCACTCATCGTATCACCCATCCCAACACTTAGACTTTCACTCATCGTCCAATTCATCTTGTTGCTCATCACAACATTCATCCCATTTCTCATACCATAACTCAGCCCACCACTCATTCCACTTTTCATACCATCAGTCATCCCACCACCCACACCACGACTCATAGCACCACTCATAACACCACTCATTCCATTTACCCAACCACTCAATCCACTTTTCACACCTTCAGTCATCCCACCACTCATCCCACCACTCACCCCACCACTCATAACACCAATCATTCCATCTCTCACACCGTCATTTACCCAACCACTCATGCCACTTCTCATACCGTCATTTACCCAACCACTCATCCCATTTCTCATACCTTCACTCATCCCATCACTCATCCCATTTCTCATACCTTCACTCATCCCATCAATCATTCCATCACTCATTCCACAACAAATTCCACTTCTCATACCATCATTTACCCAACTACTCATATTATTTCTTATACCATCACCCAGCCCTCCATTTATGCCTTTTGTCATACCATCACCCAGCCCTCCATTTATTCCTTTTATCATACCATCACCCAGCTCTCCATTTATTCCTTTTGTCATACAATCACCCAGTCCTCCATGTATTCCTTTTGTCATACCATCAGTCGTCTCACCACCCATTTCAGCACTCATCCCAGTTCTGATACCAGCACTCATCACATCACTCATTCTGCCAATCCCCCCCCCCCCCCTTCTCATACTATCATTCGCCACACAGCTCATACCATTTCCCATACCAGCAGTCATGCCAACACTCCCCCCCCCCCCCACTTCTCATACCATAATTCACCACATCACTCATCACATTTCCCATACCTTCACTCATCACCACACTCATTCCGCTTCTCATCCCATCACTCATCTCCACACTGATCATGTCACTACTTGTTCGATTATTTACTCCGTGATTCACACCCCTAGTTATTCCACCGTTGCTGCACAACCCGCTGATTAATTCATTGGTCATTGCGCTACCAGTTATGTCAGGGCAAATTCCCCTATCCAGGTCCTGATTCGCATCACTACTTATTCCACTGCTCGTCATCACCCCACCACTCATCGAGCTATTCATCTCAAAACTCATGCCACAACTCGTTTCACTATTCACTACACTACACACACCTCGATTCGCATCACTACACATTATACTGCTCATCCTCATCCCACTGCCCCTTCCATCACCCATCGCACTGGTCATGCTGCTACTCACACCACTACCCGCATTACTATTCAGGCCACGTTTTCTCACCTCACTGTTTCCGCCACTATTCCCTTCGCGGTTTAAACCACTGTTCGCACTGCCATTTACTTCACTACTCTCTTTAGCACTATCCAATCCTCACTCTCGCCATCACCCAATTAGCTTTGTTGTGCCTCATTTTTGTAGTGCTCTTTAGCATCGGATTACTTATTTCTTTTAGTCCATTACTTATAAAATTGTCTAAATGGTGTTCCCCATCCTGTACCTGCCTCAGTCTCTCCGCTTTTCTACTCACTGTTTGAAACAATGATTTTAATAAAAGTTCAAGAGCATGCCAGTTCCCTTACTGTATTGTGGCATTGGATGGGAAGCATATAGTTGTGCAAGCACCCGCGGCATAGTTGATCAGAGGACCTTAATTATACACATACATCCAACATGGTGCTAATGGCCCTTGTTGATTCTGACTATACGTTCATCTACGTTGATGTTGGCTGTAATGGTAGAATTTCTGATGAAGGCGTTATTAAAAATAGTTCACTAAATGATGTGTTGCAAAATGGTGATTTTGATCCCCCTCCCCCCCCCCCCACCTCCACCCCACCAGAGCATATATCTGACAATACATCTGATACACCATACATACACCATGATCGTGGCAGATGAAGTATTTCCGTTTAAAACATATATACAGAAACTATACCCTTACAGAGCAATGGCAATTGAGCAACAGGTGTTTAATTATCGTGTGTCCCGAGCTAGGAGAGTCGTTGAAAATGCTTTCTGGATTATGTCTACCAGATTCAGAGTATTTTTACCCATATATCCTTGAAGCCAGAAAATGTGCAAAGATTGTTTTAGCTGCGTGTGTGCTACGCAATTATCTGAGACAACATGCTACAGCGTCCCATATCTATACTGTTAACCATCATTTTGTCACCACCGATACACCAATAGCTATCCGAGTAAACACGCTCATGGACACCTTACACTGATCAGTACTATACCAACAGGGCCACTGTTCTTACCTATACACCCATATACAACTTTACCATATTACAACATAGCTACCTCTACCACAAACAAACATGTCTCGCCTATGCCAAATCATCAGGTCAATGAGTAATAAGAGTGTAAACTCTAAATGGGCGTCCGATATCCAATCCGTGCTAGCATATATGTTAATGGAGGGGCTGTCAAACAGGTGATTTACGGGTTTGAACAGGCTAGGACTGATAGCTTTCCATAGGTTGCAGTTGGCACCTGCGAGATACTCTATCACGTCCCGGCCGACTGTGTGCACTGCCCAGAGGTTGATGTACCACATCAGCGTGTATGCATGTTGTGCCCCGCTGTGGCACCTCGAAGAGGACCCATTCTATACGGTACTGTACCACCTGTCTCCCCTCTAGAGAAGGTGAGATTACGTTCTCACCACCGGAGAGCAGCAGTCTGACAATCGGTATGGTTATATGTCTTGTTTAAACCCCTCCTACAGCATGCAATGGAACCCATATTTGCTCACTCGACTGGTCTTGCTGACCTGGCAGATGTGTATGCAGTTGATGCTGCCAAGGTAGAAGAGAGCAATTGCAAGTCAGTCGCCCTACAGTACAAAGCAAACTCAAAGGCATTCTCCCTCCACCCCATCGGTGGTGATGGGGTGGAGCTGCTCACAGACCTCTATGATGTGTCGAAGGAGCGCCTGCGTCGCAACATAGATGGCCACAAGATCGTGTTTCGGTACGATTTCCTGAAGAGGAAGTACATCGTCAAGCCGTTGATTGAGCTCTCGGATACAGAGGTGGCAGACATCAACACCCTAAATAACGACCTCAGCTTTCATCTGGTCAACCCCTATTCGAGCAGTGCCACGCCGATGGCCCATGATGGCCTGCTATTGACCCTGGCAAAAACCCTTCAGTTCATATTTGAGAAGAATGAAGTGTGGTACCGCGCTGGACCTGGGGGTGACTGGCAAACATGGTTGCCCCTATATAGGCTTCCCACAGTCATTGACATAGAGGTTACTTCCCTCTCCACTGTTGTGAAAAAGGATGGGGCAGTTCGAAAGCTCTACAATCGGGGATACCTACATAGGTGAATGTGTCTCCCTGACGAGGGTGGGTCACCGGATCGGGATTACAGGTGGAAAGCTCCTGCTGCGTCGTCCATTCAATGGACCAGAAGAAGCAATTAACCTCCAGGAGGGCACCCTACAGGTAGATGGTGTGTCACATGTCTCCAAAGTCAAGGGTGCTGTTAAACTGCTTCAATGAGTCGGACTCACTAGCCCGCAAACGAGTCCTAGAGCTACGTTTCTGAGCCAGTGGCAGAGTGAAGCAGCTAGCCCCTGCCCCTGAGGGGATGAAGATCACTATCGATCCGGATGGAACAGGGCTCGATCTGGAACAGATATTCTCGAGGGGTTCACTCTGTTCAGTTTAACTCTTCATATATAGCCATGATTCTCATCATACTGCTCGTGCTGGCGTCTACAGTAGTGGCACAGGGCGCTGAGACTGCCATGATATTGGATGCCAAGTGGGCCCACTTCCGGGATGACCCCCAGTACAATCCTTGGGTCGACCCCTTGTGGAGAAACATTTACGACCGCTTTCACCCACGTAAAGAGATCGAGTCTGTCTGCCACTTCTATGGGGTGGAGAGGGTATGCCGTGGTTGTCTGCTGGAGACCCCTGCTCAGCACCAGATTCTCTGCGTAACATGTGAACATGCCAGAGTCTGCCATGGTTCACATACTAATCACTTTAGCCTCCTCCCAGGTGAACGTTGTCAAGGTAGATGGAAGCTCCTATGGGTGTTCCCATCATGCCGATGCGACTCTGATAGAGACTACGTGTTTGTCTGAGCCTACACAGAATAGAGAGAGAGAGAGAGAGAGAGAGAGATAGTCCGGCCCTGTGGTTGATGGCGATCAGTTGTGTATATCACTGTGCAGGCTTGTCTCTAAATGGGCGTTCAGCCACTGGTAGTAGTAGTGTCGGGATGATCTTACCTCCCTGGCAGCCGTTCGGCGATCCGTGGTGGCCCCCACACCCTATGCTCCAGGGATAGAGATGGTGGTGGGGCTCATTTGTCTAAATGGAAATCCAGTGGAGGGAGCTGGGGGCTCATTTGTCTAAATGGAATTCCAGTTGAGGGAGGTGGTATCATTTTACTACCGACACTACTACTACTTTATTGGCCAAATGGTTTGGCGGCCATCCCAAAAAAGACTGCCCTGGATGGGGGCCGATATTTGGGGGATAATATGTTGATGACTAAGGACCATTATTGTTTGTTCAAGAGAATTTGATACATAAAGAAACATGGCCTCTGTTTTCTTGTTACAATTCTACTCAACTCCTTATGGTTCTACTTATTGTTGATGGCCATTCTACATGTAGTTGAAATGCCTATGACTATGCTCCAGGTGAGCGATACAGGCCCTGTGGGCCTCTTGTCTTTAAAATATATAGATAGTGATCAAGCATGCAGTGATATCGAACAATATATCAATTTTGAAAGGAAATATCAGTGTTTACACGTGATTGTCGCTTGACCATGTATAGCAGTAGCACAGTAGCCTTCAACCCATCTTTTCCATGATGTTGGCATATTGCTGATGCCCACAAACATAAAGCCTGTTCATGTCCCTAAGACCAACCTCCCAGAAAGTTTGTCGAGGGTTCAATCGGAACACACTTATTCATATATTACCAGTTATGCCAGTTGTAATTTACAACACCACCATGAACCAGCTGTAATTTACAACACCACCACGAGACTCCATGGCAAAATTAATAGCACATGTACTTACTCAAAAATATGAACTGAGAGACCACACGTAGATCCTGTTAATGCGAAGGTGCTTGACATCAGCTCATTTTGGCTATAGTGATGAGAAATTCCTGGTATGGGCAGCATCAAGTTTGTAGAGAGGGCTCATCTGCTGCAAGGCTTGGCCTCCTGCAAAATAAGATAGATTGCAGCCCTAGTATTTGTAATGTTATTTACCAATTTAGTTATGTGTCTGTCACATCAACCCTTTCCTGGTGAAGCCGGACCAAACCGGCCTCTGTAGTGGTCTTGAGGAATGTCCATTTGCATGCCAGGAGAAGACAATTTACGACTGTGCAGAATGACTGGCTTGATAACCGAGCCAGTTATTTGATTTCAGTGCTAAATTGTCAAAAATAGCCTCTTGGCATACAAATAGACATTCCATAAGCAAATATTTTTATATTCTTGACCAAATTTAACCATTTGTTAACTTACCAATGCTAAGGCCTAAAAGATTACATGCATGTTTCCTACATGCATCCCTAGAGTGTGTATCTGTAACAATAGCTGCGACTCACAGGCTACCCAATACATGTCCAGTAAGTAGCCTAAGATGTCTTCTAACGAAACGTGTGACTAGGCCATTTTACCGATGATTTCTACTCATATCAACATGTTATTACCACGGATATATTAATGGTGTGCGGTCTAACATGTCGATTTACCTATAACTGTCGTAATTTTGTCTTTTCCTTTGTATACATCTATTTGTTTGGTAGATTTTATAGTTTACGTTTCCGCCATGTTCAGCTGTTTGTTTTCTTTGATATTTGCGTTGAAGTCATGTGATACGTGATGACTTATTATTAAATATTAATAATTAATTATTATTATTATTATTCGCAATGCTTTGTCGGTCTGGAAAACCCAGCGCCCTCAGGTTATCAGTCGAATTTTACTATCGGGAGTGAAATTAAAATTAGAAAATAATACGATCCATTACTGATAAGCAACAGACTGCCATAGATGGTTTCAAAACATAAATATACGAAATATGGCATGATATAGTTAAAGATTAAAATATTATTTGTATATGCGCTGTGCCTGACTATGCACCTTTTAATCTAGTAGGCTAGGCTAGTATACATTGATAGTAGAGTATGCTAGTTGTCCAGGCCAGTAGACTAGTATGTTATACCAGTATGGTAGTAGATTACTCTAGGCCAGTAGACCATACTGAGTTACTATGCAAGGAGAGTAGACCTGTATGTTACTCCAGTAGGCTAGGCTATGAGGTCGGCTATTGGAACATGTTATTACAGTGGCCAGCCTGTTGGTTATCGAGTATGCTATTAGGCTAGCTCAGTAGGGTAGGTAATTAGGGTAGGTTAGTAAGTTGTGCCTGGCTAGTAGGCTAGGTCACTACGTCTGGTCAGCTACTAGGATAGAATAGTAATACGGTAGACCAGTAGGCTATGCTACTGTGCTAGACTAGTAGGTTAGTAGACTAGTCCAGTAGATTAGTAGGTTATGCCAGTAAACTTACAGTTATACCAGTGGGAAAGTCCAGTAGGTTAGAAGACCATGCCAGTATGTTAGTCTGCTAGACTAGATCAGTATGAAAATCCAGTGACAGGCCAGTAAGTTACTTGGTTAGTCTATGCATAGAGAAGAGCTAACAGCTGAGGTTAGCAGGAGAGTGTAGCCCAGTAGGCTGACTAGGTAGGCTAGGTTAGTATAGTAGGATACTGCAGTAGACTAGTATGCGAGACAACTATGTCAGTAAGTTTAGTCTGGTAGACTTTGTTAGTAGACTAGTCACTTAAGTGCTTATAAACAGAGGTATGCTATGACAGTGGTCGGTGTATAGATAGAGTACTAATTGGTGAATAGGTAGGGAATAGCTATTGGTGGGTGTAGCGATATGTGTGTATTGCTCTGGATAGGTAGGGATGTGGTAGCTATGGGTGTATTGGTGCGGTAGTTATGGTTGTTTGTGTAGCATTTCGAAACATGTGCAGTATACATACTCATATCTCGTGATACAATCATATAGGGACATAGGACGGGCTGTGGCAATATCTCCCATGTTACAGTCTTGCCCCCACTCCAGTTATTATCATGTCCTAACAACCAGGCTCGCCGTACCTAATCTAGGTACATACTCATATCTCGTGATACAATCATATAGTGACATAGAGCAGGCTGTGGCAAAATCTCCCATGTTACAGTCTTGTCCCCACTCCAGTTATTATCATGTCCTAACGACCAGGCTCGCCGTACTTAATCTAGGTACATACTCATATCTCGTGATGCAATCATATAGGGACATAGAGCAGGCTGTGGCAATATCTCCCATGTTACAGTCTTGCCCCTACCCCAGTTATTATCATGTCCTAACAACCAGGCTCGCCGTACTTAATCTAGGTACATACTCATATCTCGTGATACAATCATATAGTGACATAGAGCAGGCTGTGGCAAAATCTCCCATGTTACAGTCTTGTCCCTACCCCAGTTATTATCATGTCCTAACAACCAGGCTCGCCGTACTTAATCTAGGTACATACTCATATCTCGTGATACAATCATATAGGGACATAGGACAGGCTGTGGCAATATCTCCCATGTTACAGTCTTGCCTCCACTCCAGTTATTATCATGTCCTAACAACCCGGCTCGCCGTACTTAAACTAGGTACATACTCATATCTCGTGATACAATCATATAGTGACATAGGACAGGCTGTGGCAATATCTCCCATGTTACAGTCTTGTCCCTACCCCAGTTATTATCATGTCCTAACAACCAGGCTCGCCGTACTTAATCTAGGTACATACTCATATCTCGTGATACAAGCATATAATGACATAGGACAGGCTGTGGCAATATCTCCCATGTTACAGTCTTTCCCCTACCCCAGTTATTATCATGTCCTAACAACCAGGCTCGCCGTACTTAATCTAGGTACATACTCATATCTCGTGATACAATCATATAGTGACATAGGACAGGCTGTGGCAATATCTCCCATGTTACAGTCTTTCCCCTACCCCAGTTATTATCATGTCCTAACAACCAGGCTCGCCGTACTTAATCTAGGTACATACTCATATCTCGTGATACAATCATATAGTGAGATAGAGCAGGCTGTGGCAAAATCTCCCATGTTACAGTCTTGCCCCTACCCCAGTTATTATCATGTCCTAACAACCAGGCTCGCCGTACTTAATCTAGGTACATACTCATATCTCGTGATACAATCATATAGGGACATAGGGCAGGCTGTGGCAATATCTCCCATGTTACAGTCTTTCCCCTACCCCAGTTATTATCATGTCCTAACAACCAGGCTCGCCGTACTTAATCTAGGTACATACTCATATCTCGTGATACAATCATATAGTGACATAGAGCAGGCTGTGGCAATATCTCCCATGTTACAGTCTTGCCCCTACCCCAGTTATTATCATGTCCTAACAACCAGGCTCGCCGTACTTAATCTAGGTACATACTCATATCTCGTGATACAATCATATAGTGACATAGAGCAGGCTGTGGCAATATCTCCCATGTTACAGTCTTGCCCCTACCGCAGTTATTATCATGTCCTAACAACCAGGCTCGCCGTACTTAATCTAGGTACATACTCATATCTCGTGATACAAGCATATAGTGACATAGGACAGGCTGTGGCAATATCTCCCATGTTACAGTCTTGTCCCTACCCCAGTTATTATCATGTCCTAACAACCAGGCTCGCCGTACTTAATCTAGGTACATACTCATATCTCGTGATACAATCATATAGTGATATAGAGCAGGCTGTGGCAATATCTCCCATGTTACAGTCTTTCCCCTACCCCAGTTATTATCATGTCCTAACAACCAGGCTCACCGTACTTAATCTAGGTACATACTCATATATCGTGATACAATCATATAGTGACATAGAGCAGGCTGTGGCAATATCTCCCATGTTACAGTCTTGCCCCCACTCCAGTTATTATCATGTCCTAACAACCCGGCTCGCCGTACTTAATCTAGGTACATACTCATATCTCGTGATACAATCATATAGTGACGTAGAGCAGGCTGTGGCAATATCTCCCATGTTACAGTCTTGCCCCTACCCCAGTTATTATCATGTCCTAACAACCAGGCTCGCCGTACTTAATCTAGGTACATACTCATATCTCGTGATACAATCATATAGTGACATAGGACAGGCTGTGGCAATATCTCCCATGTTACAGTCTTGTCCCTACCCCAGTTATTATCATGTCCTAACAACCAGGCTCGCCGTACTTAATCTAGGTACATACTCATATCTCGTGATACAATCATATAGGGACATAGGACAGGCTGTGGCAATATCTCCCATGTTACAGTCTTGCCCCTACCCCAGTTATTATCATGTCCTAACAACCAGGCTCGCCGTACTTAATCTAGGTACATACTCATATCTCGTGATACAATCATATATGGACATAGGGCAGGCTGTGGCAATATCTCCAATGTTACAGTCTTGCCCCTACCCCAGTTATTATCATGTCCTAACAACCAGGCTCGCCGTACTTAATCTAGGTACATACTCATATCTCGTGATACAATCATATAGTGACATAGAGCAGGCTGTGGCAAAATCTCCCATGTTACAGTCTTGTCCCTACTCCAGTTATTATCATGTCCTAACAACCAGGCTCGCCGTACTTAATCTAGGTACATACTCATATCTCGTGATACAATCATATAGTGACATAGAGCAGGCTGTGGCAAAATCTCCCATGTTACAGTCTTGCCCCCACTCCAGTTATTATCATGTCCTAACAACCAGGCTCGCCGTACTTAATCTAGGTACATACTCATATCTCGTGATGCAATCATATAGGGACATAGAGCAGGCTGTGGCAATATCTCCCATGTTACAGTCTTGCCCCCACTCCAGTTA
This sequence comes from Chaetoderma sp. LZ-2023a, assembly GCA_034401795.1. Lineage (NCBI taxonomy): Eukaryota > Metazoa > Mollusca > Caudofoveata > Chaetodermatida > Chaetodermatidae > Chaetoderma > Chaetoderma sp. LZ-2023a. The sequence continues at coordinate 66,775 of JAVVLW010002525.1, read as the reverse complement.
TTATCATGTCCTAACAACCCGGCTCGCCGTACTTAATCTAGGTACATACTCATATCTCGTGATACAATCATATAGTGACGTAGAGCAGGCTGTGGCAATATCTCCCATGTTACAGTCTTTCCCCTACCCCAGTTATTATCATGTCCTAACAACCAGGCTCGCCGTACTTAATCTAGGTACATACTCATATCTCGTGATACAAGCATATAGTGACATAGGACAGGCTGTGGCAATATCTCCCATGTTACAGTCTTGTCCCTACCCCAGTTATTATCATGTCCTAACAACCAGGCTCGCCGTACTTAATCTAGGTACATACTCATATCTCGTGATACAATCATATAGTGACATAGAGCAGGCTGTGGCAATATCTCCCATGTTACAGTCTTTCCCCTACCCCAGTTATTATCATGTCCTAACAACCAGGCTCGCCGTACTTAATCTAGGACGGTAGCGCATGTTTGTTGTCACTTAAACTGGTGCTTTTACTGAGAAATGTTTGTGAACATATTTGTAATAAAAATGGCGTCTGCATTGATCCATTTTAGCATCATCTACAAATTTCAAAACCCAGTGAAAATTAGATATGCCAATATTGAGAAGCAGTCGAACGGAATATGCCGACGATGTGGACTTTATAGATGAAGAAAAGAAACCCCTTGACGAACTTCCCCCAATAGCTGCACGCAAGCTAAAAATTGAGAATCTCTTTATGAATGAATCCAAAGCAGAGTTCACCAACATTATACCTATCTACAAAGCATGAAACTAAAAGAAATGACGATCCACTCCGTGGCGGCCAACCATGGAGGAAAAGTAAAATCCTGTGCTCACTGCTTTGCAGTACTTCTGACATTGCTGCACGCTGCATCATGGGGAACATAGCTTTCCAGTCCTTCTGGAAGCTATGGATTCGTAGATCAAAGATGCCCTTGGTAAAAAGACTAAGTTTATACAATGCAACCTGCGTGTCCTTGATGATGTATAACTGTAACAGCTGGGCAGCTGCAAAGGCAGCTCTAGAAAACTTGACGCCTGCCACCGCAAACACCTACGCATTATCACTGGACGCCGATGGCCAGAGAGCATAATTTCCAACGATGCACTATACAAGATGTGTAATACGCCGCCGCTGTCTGTAAAAGTGGCCCAGCAAAGATGGTCCCTGTTTGGCCATGTGCTAAGGATGCGAGAAGGTACGCCAGCACAGAGAGCGTTGGAATCCGCTTTACTCGGAGCCAGCAAAGAGAGAGCCAGCAGAGGACGGCATTGCATAAATCTGCTAAGCATGTCACGAGGTGACCTCAAGAAAGCAGGATTAGGTACACTCAAGTCAAGAATTGACCTGAGGAAGATAAGGATTTTGGCTGAGGACAAGTAAGAATACAGTAATGATACATCATACATAGTCATAACGTAATGAAGCTCCTCCATTTTTCGAAGTCGGATTGGTGATAGGTAGATTAGTACACATGTGCAGCGTATAGTCAATCAGTATTGACTCCATGTTGACCATTATCCTGGTATCCATTGTAACCATAGAAATCGAATAAGCTTAGAACAGACATGCCCATACCGTCACTATGAAACGCGTTGTCCCGACCTCCAGTGACGTGGGTTCAGTAAAATGCAACCGCGCATGTTCGGACGAGCTAATGCAGATGATCGGCAGCATATATAGCCACCAAAAGTGAATATATTCTCTTTTGATAATTGGAAGATAAATTGAACAGAAGCTAATCTGTATAAGTTTAACAGAAATATACACTTGTGTTGGCTATATTAATCTGACACTTTATTCGGCCTCGAATTAGGTGGAGGAGAAAGATGACACCTCCACGCCGGTCTCCTCGTTAAGTACCAACCTTGTTGGGAACTAAGTCATCAAGGTTTGCGTGCTGACATCCGCATACAGAGACAGCTCTGATTATGTTTAAGCTTCTTCAAACTAAAACTGTGATCGACAGCCTCAGACGATGCCATCTTCCTAGGAGCTTACTATAGCTACGTTGAATGTATGTCGTCTGACTGCAATATCAAAGAGGCGAACCTTAGGTGCAGACTGCGAACAATATAACGGCGATATTACATGCATTCAAGAGACTAAAGTAGCTAGAGCAGCACCTTCAGACAGGCCATAAGCTAGCACTCAATGGGCAAAAACAGGACACAAACCGTGGTTTAGGCTTCGGAATCGGACCTTAGACTCTTAGACCATGCCATTAGTTTTGGATACGTCAGTGATCATGTTCTATTCATGGACCTGGCTTCACCAACGAGAAAAAGCTAAAGATAATCCATCAATGTTAGATTCCTTCTGTGCAGAACTGAGCTCGCCATTACAATCCCAGCCAGTAGGCATCTGTTCGTCTGTGAAGATTTCAACTGATAGAAAATCAGGACCTGGCTTATGCGTGGTGTCGTATGGAGAGGGCACAGTAATGGAGATGCACTGGTGGCATTCTTTAATTCCAATGCCCCTTTTGCCATAGATATGGCTTTCCAACACCCATGTCGTCACCGGACAACATAGACAGGCCACATTGCTGATCGTAAATCCCCCCCCCCCCCCAAAGGCTGCAAGGCTACAACAGCAGTCTTCAACCAAATAGACTCCATATTATACAAAACAGAGAGAAACCCCATTACTTTGGGAGGCTCGTTTCTATGGAGGTGCAGAACTCAATTCTGACCACAAACCAGTCGTTACACGTCTTGAGATGACCCATCTCCACCTAATCTGTTACCGCGACCCTATGCACGAGGGTAGGTTCACCTAGCACCTACCCAAGCTCATCAGCAATTCTGACACTCAAATGTCATACAAAAAGGCCCTCGGGGAGCGAAAGGATAACATCTACGTCAGCCCCGATCCAAAGGAAGCCCTAACTAAAATATTGAAATGTATTGAAGCATCAGCTACAAGCACCATAGGAGTTCTAGAAAACAACCGAACTAGGTATACTTGTGACCCTATAGTAGTAAAACACAGACATCGTTACAGTTGCGCATCTTTCAGAGTGGTCAAAGTGAAGACGTCACCAAACTACACAGGGAACGCAATAACATTCTGCGCCACAGCAGCACTAAACACGATGTGTAATAAATCGCTGCTGTCCGTAAAAGTCGCAACGGCGAAGATGCTCCACGTTTGACTATGTGCTAAGAATGACAGCGGACACGCCTGCACAGAAAGCCTTGGAACTCGCCATACTCGAAGCCAGCAAATACAAAGCCAGGAGAAGATCACATTGCATAAATCTGTTAAGTGTGACATCAAGCAAGCAGGGCTCGTTACACTCAACTCAAGAATGAACCTGAGGAAGCTAAAGATGTTGGTTGAGGACAAGACACAGTGGTCAAAAGCGAAGCATATTTGACTACTACAGCCGCAGAATACAGTAATAATACAATCGAATTAGTAACAATGGCCTATTAGTTTGGAGAATAACACAAAATACTGAACTGAGAACTTTGAGAACGTCATAGCCATTCTACGCTTATTAGTTTTCTATGATAGTGGCCATATACACATCAGCAAATAGGATTAGTTTTACTCACGTGTGATCTATTTCCAGGATTTTAGTACGTGCGAAGCATGCGTTTCATCGGCCATGGCTGTTTAAGACTTACATACATAGAATCTAATTGGCTGATATAAGATTTAAATTTCGAATTAGAGATTTAAATTTTGAAATCCAATTTTGAATTTCGAAGTCGAGTTTTGATTTTCGAATTAAATTTTGAATTTCAAATGAGCCTTCTGGATTTTCGTACAATGTCGTCATACTGCCAACGGAAGGATTAGTTTTGCCTCTCTCTCGCACGCATGCACGTATTCACGCACGCACGCATGCGCGCACTCACCCGCACGGACACGCGTGTACACACTCACGCATCCACCCACCCACCCACCCACCCACCCACCCACCCACCCACCCACTCACTCACTCACTCACTCACTCACTCACTCACTCACTCACTCACTCACTCACTCACTCACTCACTCAGCTCGCTCGCTCGCACGCACGCACGCACGCACGCACGCACGCACGCACGCATACTACGTAGTTTGGCTCACATAAATGGCACCAACACATGATGCTATTTATAACACGCACGCACGCACGCACGCACGCACGCACGCACGCACGCACGCACGCACGCACGCACGCACGCACGCACGCACGCACGCACGCACGCACGCACGCACGCACGCACGCACGCACGCACGCACGCACGCACGCACGCACGCACGCTCACACCGCCACCAATCCACACCCCTATCAATTATTATTTTTATTATTATTATTATTATTATTATTACTATTATTATTATTATTATTATTATTATTATTATTATTATTATTATTATTATTATTATTGTTAGTATAGTTAATGTCTTCGTGATCACCATCATCATTATTCTTTCCAGCATCATTACGATTATTATTATCATTGTTGTTGTTGTTGTTGTTGCTGTTGTTGTTGTTGTTGTTGCTGCTGTTGTTGTTGTTGCTGCTGGTGGTGGAACTGGCGGTGGTGGCGGTAGGTAGGTAGGTAGTAATAATAGTATTGGCAGTAGTAGTAGTAGTAGTAGTAGTAGTAGTAGTAGTAGTAGTAGTAGTAGTAGTAGTAGTAGTAGTAGTAGTAGTAGTAGTAGTATTAGTAGTAGTAGTAGTAGTAGTAGTAGTAGTAGTAGTAGTAGTAGTAGTAGTAGTAGTAGTAGTAGTAGTAGTAGTAGTAGTAGTAGTAGTAGTAACAGGGGTTGGTAGCAATATTGTCAGCAGCAGTCGCAGTGCTTATTATTTGGCGAGGTGTTTAAGAACTTTTCTGGTGTAGAGGCATCATTTCTGTAATAGGGATAAACTCGGCGAAAAAAGTGCATAAGAAAAGATAATGGTATTCGTCTCCGACGTCGTTCAAATCGCAGAGTGGGCATTTTCTTCCTATTCTTTGTATATTACTCCAACTACCTATTTCTACTGGAAGACGATGATTCGATAATCTAAATTTAGACAGTGTTATTCTGTTATAGTCGTTTAGCTTTGGTAGGTATTCTTCTCTGTCCCATGTAGATTTAAATAGTCTGTATGGTATGCATTTCGATGATCTATTCAGCTCCCCAGCCCATTTGTGTATATATTGGTCTATTAATTTTTGCTTTATTTGTTTAATAATGTTGAGTTTATTTGTAATTTTTGGGCTGTCCATACGTAACCGAATCCTTATTTAAATAGTTTCAATAGTTTTAACCCACGTATACTGAACGCCTTCTTCCGTGTAGAGTGTATACATGTAGTTATACAGTTTTGAGGAGATTTTGTTTTCGCTACCCATCACGATGGAGGACCAACAACTTAACATTTTTACTTTAATAGTGACTTCAATATGGTATTCCAACAACAGCGAAATAGCGCACAACCCAGTCACAAACAGGGTTCTCCGGTTAAGTAATCATGAGTGCTATCAACGACACTAAGCCACCGCCTCCATGAATACAACAGGGTGGTGTCGTCAGAAATAACATAGGCCCTACATACATTTGATTTGTCAGTTATCGGCGATCATCTTAAATTTTACATCATACTCGGGAATGATTTTGGTCAAACATGACGAGCTGACTACTAGAAAATCTGTTTAGCCAATTTTAACCAAATCGGGAAACACTAGAGTGTACACTTCCGATTTTGCTTAGTTTTTAAAATGCCAATATATGGTCAAATAAAGCTGTTCCGGCTGAGCGCCACGTGTAATGCACCTTTCCAGAGTACCCACCCATCATATGACGTCATAACGAACTGCGTGACGTGTACAATGACATCATAATGAATGACGTCATGAATGACGTTGATAAGTACGTCACGAACGCATATTTGAAGACGGTCTATGCTTTGTTGTACAAATTGTTTGCTTTTACTATTTAATAAATATTCTGTTGAATATTTTGAAACTATTTTAATAGGCGCTGTTGCTGCCATAGGCAGCAACAGCACCCAGTCAAATTAGTTACAAAATATTCAATAGCTTCCCTGTATAGTTTTCAGGAAATTGATAGCTAGGGCATTCGGGGATCGATCAATCCAAACACAGCGAGGTGTGGGTGGAGCTTAGCTAGTGATGGGCGGGGCATAGCTAAACATGGAAAGGTCCATTGGGCCGGTTGCTACTAATTGTTTTATTACTACAATTACCACAAGTACTGTCGAAAATCCTAAGTGGTATTGATGTACATAGAAAATGGCTTCGCTTACACTACTGAATGTCATAGGTAATAATGATGTTAAATCACGATGTTGTTGTTGGTATTCTTACTGCTATGCAGTTTCTATAAATTTTATTTAATGCATAGGCATCTCTCTCCCTGCCCCATCCATCCCTCTCCCCTTAAAGCTCACCCCCACCCCCACACCAACCCCACAATGCTCTCTCTCACTCTCCCTCCCACCCCACCCCTCCCTCTCATCCAACCTCTAATTATCTGCGTATATCTCCCCCTCCACCCCTTAAATTTATATTAAAATTAAATATTTATTTATTTGTTATCCATTAGTCCTGTATATACATTATACATCCTGTATAAAATTATTATGAATTTTAGATTCGATATTGAATTATCCGTCCGTTCACCCGCCCGTCAGCCCACCCACCAGCAGTTGTACAGTGTAGATTGTCGCATACTCTCTGAATAAGGGGTGGACAACATTATCACTATCACGCAAGAGAAAAACTATCCGACGACCTATTATTACCACCACCAATGAGTTTTTATAAGAAAAACTTGAGATTTACACCACTACAACACGCCACACACCCCACCCCAGCCAATCAGCGGCCCATTGTTCTCCTCAACAGTTTACGGATTCCAGTATACGCACTTATGGAAGGCCGGTGTTATACGTGATCACGTGTATGCGCAGAAACGCGCAGAGAAAAACGTCTGATTTGCAAAGAACCTATCCGGCTTAGTTTAAATCGTGTATTCCGATGTAATATATTCAAATAATTTTAAACATTTAATGACATCCTACATAAATTATTAGAAATTTTAGTTTTGATATTGAATTATCCGTACGTATAATTCAATTTCAAACTTGAAACCCGTATTAATTTATATGGAAGGATATTAATAGGCCTATACCTGTATAATACGTCTGTTCATTGCATAGGGTTAACGGAGTACGACGTATTACGGCGTGCGGTTTGGTTCTTTGGAACTGTGCAAGTTTGGCGGTTCTCTTTCTGGCATTCATGTGTGGATGTGCTTTTAATAATTGCATGTGCATCGCAAAGGACAATCGATACTAAGAGGAGTACACACTTGTCTAAGCAGTTTATCTCTCTCCCGCAGCAACCCCCCCCACACCCCCACCCTCTCTCTCTCACTCTCTCTCTCTCGCTCTCTCATTCTCTCTCTCTCCCGCTCTCCTCTCTCTCTCCCGCTCTCCTCTCTCTCTCTCTCTCCCACTCTCCTCTCTCTCTCTCTCTCTCACGCTCTCTCTCTCTTGCGCGCACGCGCTCGCGCTCCTTCTCTCCTTCCTTCCCTCCCTCCCACATCCCTCTCTCTCTCTCTCGTTCCATCCCTCCCTCTCTCCCTCTCTCCATCTTCCTCTCTCTCTCTCTCCATCCCTCCCTCCCTCCCCCACTCGCCCTCCCCCCTCTATCTCCCTCTCCCTCCCTTCTCTTTCTCTCTCTTGCTCTCTCTCTCTCGCACGCGCTCGTGCTCCCTCTCTCCCTCCTACCCTCCCTCCAACACACCCCTCTCTCTCTCTCTCTCTCTCTCTCTCTCGCTCCATGACTGTTGGTTGGCTAGCATGTGGAAATTGAAGCCACATGTTGCCAGTGCGTCAATAAAATAAAATACATATACTGCCAGAGCTGTGAGAGAGTCAGAGTACAATATGCTTAAAAAAGCCAAGGATTGAATCGTGGTAGGTGCATCCACAGATAGTCCCATATGAATCGTCAGAGTGTCAGTATATCAGACATGTGAAAGCTGGTCAGCTAAACCTAGACTTCTTAGTCTTGCCGCGCTGGTCCAGTGGAAAGATGTCTGGTGGCTGATGGCATGTGGAGTTGCAGTATGGCGCTTCGATCCTCGACCAGGGAGATTGTGATCAACAACTTAAACCAATGGGTGCATGACTGTCTTTTGGTTAGCATGTGGAAAGTGAAGTCGCACATTGCCAGTGCGTCAACAAAATAAAAAATACATAGACTGCCAGAGCCGTGATAGAGTCAGAGTAAACTAGGCTTAAAAGCCAATGATTGAATCGTGGCAGGTGCATTCACAGATAGTCCCATATCAGTATATCAGACATGTGAAAGCTGGTTGGCTAAACTTAGACTTCTTAGTCTAGGCACGCTGGTCCAGTGGAAAGATGTCTGGTTGCTGATGCCATGCAGAGTTGCAGTATGGCGGTTTGATCCTAGACTGGGGAGATGGTGATCAACAAATTAAACTAATGGGTGCATGACTCTCGGTTGGTTAGCATGTGAAAAGTGAAGTCGCACATTGCCAGTCCATCAATAACATAAAATAAATACATATACTGCCAGAGCCGTGATAGAGTCAGCGTACAATAGGCTAAAAAAAGCCAAGGATTAAATCGTGGCAGGTGCATCCACAGATAGGCCCATATGAATCGTCAGAGTGTCAGTATGTCAGACATGTGAAAGCTGGTCAGCTAAACCTAGACCCCTTAATCTTAGCATGCTGGTCCAGTGGAAAGATGTCTGGTTGCTGATGCCATGCGGAGCTGCAGTATTGCGGTTCGATCCTCGACCAGGGAGATGGTGATCAATAACTTAAACTAATGACTGCATGACTGTCTTTTGGTTAGCAAGTGGAAAGTGAAGTCACACATTGCCAGTGCGTAAATAAAATAAAAAATACATATACTGCCAGAGCCATGATGGAGTCAGAGTACAATAGGCTTTAAAGCCAAGGATTGAATCGTGACAGGTGCATCCACAGATAGTCCCATCTGAATCATCAAAGTGTCAGTATCTCAGACATGTGAAAGCTGGTTGGCTAAACCTAGACTTCTTAGTCTTGGCGCGCTGGTCCAGTAGAGATGTCTGGTTGCTGATGCCATGTGGAGTTGCAGTATGGTGGTGCGAACCTCGACCGAGGAGATGGTGATCAACAACTTAAACTAATGGGTGCATGGCTGTCTTTTGGTTAGCATGTGAAAAGTGAAGTCGCACATTGCCAGTCCATCAATAACATAAAAATACATATACTGCCGGAGCCGTGATGGAGTCAGAGTACAATAGGCTTAAAAGCAAAGGATTGAATTGTGGCAGTTGCATCCACAGATGTTCCCATCTGAATCATCAGAGTGTCAGTATATCAGACATGTGAAAGCAGGTCGGCTAAACCTAGACTTCTTGGTCTTGGCCCGCTGGTCCAGTGGAAAGATGTCTGGTTGCTGATGCCATGCGGAGTTGCAGTATGGCCGTTCGATCCTCGACCGGGGAGATGGTGATCAACAAATTAATCTAATGAGTGCATGACTGTCGGTTGGTTAGAATGTGGAAATTGAAGTTACACATTGCCAGTGCGTCAACAAAATAAAAAATAATTATACTGCCAGAGCCATGATGGAGTCAGAGTACAATAGGCTTAAAAGCAAAGGATTGAATCATGGCAGGTGCATCCACAGATAGTCCCATCTGAATCATCAAAGTGTCAGTATGTCAGACATGTGAAAGCTGGTCAGCTAAACCTAGACCTCTTAATCTTAGCATGCTGGTCCAGTGGAAAGATGTCTGGTTGCTGATGCCATGTGGAGTTGCAGTATGGGGGTGCGATCCTCGACCGAGGAGATGGTGATCAACAACTTAAACTAATGGGTGCATGACTGTCTTTTGGTTAGCATGTGGAAAGTGAAGTCGCACATTGCCAGTCCATCAATAACATAAAAAATACATATACTGCCGGAGCCGTGATGGAGTCAGAGTACAATAGGCTTAAAAGCAAAGGATTGAATCATGGCAGGTGCATCCACAGATAGTCCCATCTGAATCATCAAAGTGTCAGTATCTCAGACATGTGAAAGCTGGTTGGCTAAACCTAGACTTCTTAGTCTTGGCGCGCTGGTCCAGTAGAGATGTCTGGTTGCTGATGCTATGTGGAGTTGCAGTATGGTGGTGCGATCCTCGACTGGGGAGATGGTGATCAACAAATTAAACTAATGGGTGCATGACGCGGTTGGTTAGCATGTGGAAATTGAAGCCGCACGGTGTCAGTGCATCAATAAAATAAAATAAATACATATACTGCCAGAGCCGTGATAGAGTCAGCGTACAATAGGCTAAAAAAAGCCAAGGATTAAATCGTGGCAGGTGCATCCACAGATAGGCCCATATGAATCGTCAGAGTGTCAGTATGTCAGACATGTGAAAGCTGGTCAGCTAAACCTAGACCTGTTAATCTTAGCATGCTGGTCCAGTGGAAAGTTGTCTGGTTGCTGATGCCATGCGGAGCTGCAGTATTGCGGTTCGATCCTCTACCAGGGAGATGGTGATCAATAACTTAAACTAATGACTGCATGACTGTCTTTTGGTTAGCAAGTGGACAGTGAAGTCACACATTGCCAGTGCATAAATAAATAAAAAATACATATACTGCCAGAGCCATGATGGAGTCAGAGTACAATAGGCTTTAAAGCCAAGGATTGAATCGTGGCAGGTGCATCCACAGATAGTCCCATCTGAATCATCAAAGTGTCAGTATCTCAGACATGTGAAAGCTGGTTGGCTAAACCTAGACTTCTTAGTCTTGGCGCGCTGGTCCAGTAGAGATGTCTGGTTGCTGATGCCATGTGGAGTTGCAGTATGGTGGTGCGATCCTCGACCGGGGAGATGGTGATCAACAAATTAATCTAATGGGTGCATGACTGTCGGTTGGTTAGCATGTGGAAACTGAAGCTACACATTGCCAGTGCGTCAACAAAATAAAAAATACATGGACTGCCAGAGCCGTGATAGAGGCAGAGTAAACTAGGCTTAAAAGCCAATGATTGAATCGTGGCAGGTGCATTCACAGATAGTCCCATATCAGTATATCAGACATGTGAAAGCTGGTTGGCTAAACTTAGACTTCTTAGTCTTGGCGCGTTGGTCCAGTGGAAAGATGTCTGGTTGCTGATGCCATGCGGAGTTGCAGTATTGCGGTTTGATCCTCGACCGGGGAGATGGTGATCAACAAATTAAACTACTGGGTGCATGACTGTCGGTTGGTTAGCATGTGGAAAGTGAAGCCGCACATTGCCAGTGCATCAATAAAATAAAAAATACATATACTGCCAGCGCTGTGATGGAGTGAGAGTACAATAGGCTTAAATGCCAGCGATTGAATCGTGGCAGGTGCACCCACAGATAGTCTCATATGAATCGTGAGTTTCAGTATGTCATACAAGTCAAAGCTGGTCAGCTAAACCTAGATGTCTTAGTCTTGACGCGGTGGTCCAGTGGAAAGATATCCGGTTGCGGATGCCATGTGGGGTTGCCGTATGGCAGTTCGATCCTCGACCGGGGAGATGGTGATCACCAAATTAACCTCATGGGTGCATGACTGTCGGTTGGTTAGCATGTGGAAATTGCAGTCGCACATTGCCAATGCATCAACAGAATAAAATACATATACTCCAAGAGTCGTGATGGAATCAGAGTACAATAGGCTTAAAAAAGCCAAAGATTGACTCGTGACAGGTGCATCCACAGATAGTCCCATATGAATCATCAGCGTGCCAGTATATCAGACATGTGAAAGCTGATCGGCTAAACCTAGACTTCTTAGTCTTGGCGCACTGGACCAGTGGAAAGATGTCTGTTTGCTGATGCCATGTGGAGTTGCAGTATCGCGGTTTGATCCTCGACCAGGGAGATGGTGATCAACAAATTAAACTAATGGGTGCATGACTGCTGGTTGGTTTGCATGTGGAAATTGAAGCCGCATGTTGGCAGTGTGTCAATAAAATTAAAAATACATATACTGCCAGAGCCGTGATGGAGTCAGAGTACAATAGGCTTAAAAGCCAAGGATTGAATCATGGCAGGTGCATTCACAGATAGTTTCATATCAGTATATCAGACATGTGAATGTTGCTTGGCTAAACCTAGAATTCTTAGTCTTGGCGCGCTGGTCCAGTGGAAAGGTGTCTGATTGCTGATGCCATGCAGAGTTGCAGTATGGTGGTGTGATCCTCGACTGGGGGAAATGGTGAGCAACAAATTAAACTAATGGGTGCATGACTGTCGGTTGGTTAGCTTGTGGAAATTGAAGCCGCACGTTGCCAGTGCGTCAGGAGAAATAAAAAAATACATATACTGCCAGAGCCGTGATGGAGTCAGAGTACAATAGACTTAAAGGCCAAGGATTGAACCGTGGCAAGTGCATTCACAGATAGTCCTATATCAGTATACCAGACATGTGAAAGCTGGTCGGCTAAATGTAGACTTCTTAGTCTTGGCACGCTGGTCCAGTAGAAAGATGTCTGGTTTCTGATGCCATGCGGAGTTGCAGTATGGCAGTTCGATCCTCGACCAGGGAGATGGTGATCAACAACTTAAACTAATGGGTGCATGACTGTCTTTTGGTTAGCATGTGCAAGGTGAAGTCGCACATTGCCAGTGCGTCAATAAAATAAAAAATACATATACTGCCAGAGCTGTGATGGTACATTCACAGATAGTCCCATATCAGTATATCAGACATGTGAAAGCTGGTCGGCTAAACCTAGAATTCTTAGTCTTGGCGCACTGGTCCATTGGAAAGATGTCAGGTTGCTGATGCCATGCAGAGTTGCAGTATGGCAGTTCGATCCTCGACCAGGGAGATGGTGATCAACAACTTAAACTCATGGGTGCATGATTGTCTTTTGGTTAGCATGTGGAAAGTGAAGTCGGACATTGCCAGTGTGTCAATAACATAAAAAATACATATACTGCCAGAGCCGTGATGGAGTCAGTCTAAACTAGGCTTAAACGCCAAGGATTGAATCGTGGCAGGTGCATTCGCAGATAGTCCCATATCAGTATATCAGACATGTGAAAGCTGGTTGTCTAAACCTAGAATTCTTAGTCTCGGCGCACTGGTCCTTTGGAAAGATGTCTGGTTACTGATGCCATGCAGATTTGCAGTATGGCAGTTCGATCCTCGACCAGGGGGATGGTGATCAACAACTTAAACTAATGGGTGCATGATTGTCTTTTGCTTAGCATGTGCAAGGTGAAGTCGCACAATGCCAGTGCGTGAATAAAATAAAAAATACATATACTGCCAGAGCCGTGATGGTACATTTACAGACAGTCCCATAACAATATATCAGACATGTGAAAGCTGGTTGGATAAACATAGATTTCTTAGTCTTGGCGTGCTGGTCCAGTGGAAAGATGTCTGGTTGCTGATGCCATGCGGAGGTGCAGTATGGCGGTTTGATCCTCGACTGAGGAGGAGATGGTGCTCAACAAATTAAACTAATGGGTGCATGACTCTCTGTTGGTGCGCATGTGGAAATTGAAGCTGCACGTTGTCAGTGCATCAATAAAATAAAAAAATACATACCGCCAGAGCCATGATGGAGTTAGCGTACAATAGTCTTCAAAGCCAAGGATTGAATCGTGGCAGGTGCATCCACAGATAGACCCATACGAATAGTCAGAGTGTCAGTATGTCAGACATGTGAAAGCTGGTTGTCTAAACCTAGAATTCTTAGTCTTGGCACGCTGGTCCAGTGGAAAGATGTCTGGTTGCTGATGCCATGCGGAGTTGCAGTAAGCCAGTTCGATCCTAGACCAGGGAGATGGTGATCAACAACTTAAACTAGTTGGTGCATGACTGTCTTTTGGTTAGCATGTGGAAAGTGAAGTCGCACATTGCCAGTGCAGCAATAAAATAAAAAAATACATATACTGCCAGAGCCGTGGCAGTTGCATCCACAGATAGTCCCATTTAAATCGTCAGGGTGTCAGTATATCAGACATGTGAAAGCTGGTTGGCTAAACCTAGACATCTTAGTCTTGGTGCGGTGGTCCAGTGGAAAGATGCCTGGTTGCTAATGTCATGTGGAGTTGCAGAAAATGCGGTTCGATCCCCCGACCGGAAGATGGTGATCAACAAATTAAACTAATGGGTGCATGACTGTCGGCTAAGTTAGCACATGGAAATTGAAGCCGCACGTTGCCAGTGCGTCAATAAAATAAAAATACATACATGCAAACAAACACATCGATCCATACCTGCCGACCACCTACCCACCCACTCAGACATTCATCCACTCGCTCGCTCGCTCATTCATTCCTCGGCAGTTGAACTTGCTAATTAATTTGCTTTTTACATATTATTCTGCGCGAATTTAGAAAGAAAATGTTACAACAAATTCGTTATTGTTTCGAAAAGGGTGTAATTATTTATATTAGAACGTGCATTAGATAGCTGTTTTTTCAAGCACATTTGTTACAAATTGTTGACAATATCTATACAGTTTTTAATTTAACAAGTCTCTACATAATAAGGGCGGGACAAAAATATGCATATAAGATTACTGTACACCATTTATATTCTGCTTTGTTACCGGAATTGAGAGCTGTATATCAGAACACACATGATATCTAAAGTCGGAAAGTAAACGACTTTCTCCATTCCAATTTAACTCCTTCGAGGTAATTAGACCATGTTGCGCAATCTACTTGACGCCTCCTTAAGTTTAAGTGGACACTGACACTTCACTGTAGATGGCGGGCATTGCATAATACTTAAACTCTTGATCGTGTGTGTCCTCAAACCTGCGCTGTTGGTGGGCATAAGTGTAACTCCCTATAGCGCCGATTTAGCATGACCGTAGTTGTTTAATTTCAATATGAAAGATTAAAATGTGTGCGGATTAAGCTTCGCAAAGTAGAAACGCCCCATTGAACACAATTTTTTTCAAATCATCAAATATTTAAGAAATTCTTAAAAATGACCATGAATGGCTCACATTTTGGGTGATTGGAACGGATAGCATTATTAGTAAGTATATATATATATATATATATATATATATATATATATATATATAAGTTTACTCGGGCAATTGGGCGATCCATGTCTAGCTAAGCACCACCCACTTGTCACACGTGTTGGAATCACTTTGTAAGTTTGAAACCTGAAATTCACACAATCTATATTTCATTGTTACGATGCACATGTAAGCTGTTGAAAATTTTCAAACAAATTCAACTCCCATTCTGTTTCACCAAGGACTTACAATTTTCTAAATGTTTTCCGATTGTTTTGGTTTTAGTGACTGAGGTACATCTGACACACCCGCTGGCTAACCCACTTGAGGTCCGCTGCAAATACAGTGACACATCTGAGCGGGTCCCGATCGGGCAACCCATTTGGGGCCCAATCATTATCCCAATTGGAGTCCGATCAGGACCCAACAACGGATGCTGGCTGGGTTATTTAGAACACTCCATCCTCATCATTGTAAAAGTTAGACAAGATGGCTTTTAAGCTTTTTACGCTTCCTAACGTTCCCAAGAAAAAATTAATATAATAGTTTCAGAGATCTGCATAGATATACAATAAATTTACACACCTAAATTTTGTAATTCTTTGATGATACGAAAACTACACTTAAACACTACCACAGGGAATTTATCTTATTCAGCAGCCAAAATCGAATTGGACACAAGAAAACACTAATCTTACCACACATTACTTATGGCAACTTATCTTGGATTAATTTTCACTAACACAAATTAGAAAGACTGACAACATTACAAAAGAAAACCTTCAAACTATGCTTCAAAACAGCAAACACAAAATCAATATTTATGCCAGAAAACATGATGCAACTTGTAGATATTGTGATTCTGTATGCCATACTTGGAAATCTATAACTTGATAACATATCAACTACCCTTGCAAGGTTATTAAAACAATATACGAGTCAATTCCTACAACATTATAAGAAAACATAACTTGCATGTACAACATGTAGGAACAGAATTAGGGGGACAAAATCCCAATTGTTACCCCAACACCCTAGAATAGCTCAGAAAACATACGTAAAATCAGAAATATCCACACATTAATCCTACAACAAATTATTAAGAGTTACATAATGGTTATGTACTAATTGTACTGTAACATTGACCAATTCACTATCCCCCCCCCCCCCCCTCCACACCACCCCACCACACCCCATCATATCCCTCAACGCCATAAAACACTATTATGACCATATGTATATTTATGTTTGTTTACATCCTGTGTTGAGCTAAGAAACTTATTTTTTCCAGATGTATATTGTGAATAAAGAACATCTGACTTGAGAATGAGTTAGTATCTCATGATATTCTGATCAGAGAACATGTACGACCTTAGTAACTGTGTTAGTAATCTGTTATCCTAGATCATTCTCTGGTGATATTCTGACCAGCAAATATTTGCTCTGTTAGTAAATCTGCTATTCTAATTTGTTCTCTCGTGATATTCTGATCAACAAACACCTTTATAAATATACTATTCTAAGTTATTTTCTGGTGATATTCTGGACAAACAAACCCACCAACAAACTCCTTAGTAAATCTGTTATCCTAAATCATTCTCTGCTGATATTTTGACCAGCAAACATGTACAATTTAACTAAATCTGTTCTCCTATGTCAAGGGGGACGCATCCAGCTCACTGATGGTTATTCTCAAGATATGTCTGCAGAATAATATCTTATATTCTTCAGAGGTGAGATTGTCTAATCCTTTCTTGGCGAAGCCAACCAAAACAGTTTTATGCAGTGGCTTTGAGGAGTCAATTTGTAACCCAAGAGAATGCTATATTACAATTTACCATAACTTCCAGTGGTAAATTTTCAACAATAGTTTTCTCTTCGCCCGCAAATGAATAAATATTCCAGTACAACATAGGTAACATAACAGGTCTTGTGCACACTCGTATTTTATTGTACATTGTATATGCAAGGTGGCATGTACATATTGACAATCAGCTAGGCCAAGGCAATAAAAATATTATATATTAGGTGCATATTATACAAACGTTTAATAATACAAGCAGCTAACAATTACAGTGTAAAAGAAAGAGATAATATAGTCTATATATATATATATATATATATCCAGGCAGGCAGGCAGGCAGCCAGGCACACATGGAGACAGGCCAGCAAGCAGACAGACAGACAGACATGCAGGCATGCACGCATGCAGACATACATGTAGGCAGACAGGTAGCCAGACAGCACTTGTGATAAAGCCAAAGTAATACAGTTGTAAGCAATTAATACAAATTCGTAACATGTAAAAATGCATATACATGTGATAATCAGAAAACGTCATCTCGGAAGAGGATGTATCACTAACAAGGCAAAATACATCTTTCACACTTTGAAAAATGTGAAATTCATATTTCACCTTGAATAGAGAGATCCGACACAAGCTCTATATTTGTGCATAGAAACATCTGATCACCATAGTGGCCATCTTGTTCTATTATCAGTACAATAAAACAAATCATGGTTAAACGTGTCCTATGGTAACACACGCTCTCGCTCTCAAGGAACACGCAAATTCAAACATTTTTAAAGATTTGAGCTTTGTAAGAGTTTTACCATTTTCATATCCTTTTAAACCATTATATGGCAGTCAAAATGACATTTGAGACGGTCATTAGCAATGTCTATTTTGCAGGTCAAGAGCTTATTTTTTAAATCTTACGACTGAAATGAATGCCTCTATGACCAAGCCTGTCATTCCAATGGCGAATCTTCTGTTCACATGCAAATAGATAGTCACTAATCAAAGACTGTAATTCTGTGAAAAATCTGGATGATTAATGGGTTAAAGATTTAATCATTATGACGTATTTCTCTCCCAAAGTAGCAAGAATTTGCAAGTATTCTAAAAGCGAGTACCTTTAATAGCATTGGATGACGAATTCTGATTGTAAGCACATAACATGCTTTCAAGGAACACGATGAACCTTGGAAGAATTTATTTCAAGCGACCATGCGTCTTTAGGGCCCATTCCACTATAAACAGTGTTTACTGTATTGTGTTTAATTATCAAAGAGAAGATATGGTTTAGACGGAATATTTAATTAATTGTGTTAGCCAAATGTCATTGTAGTTAAATTCCGAACAGGTATCGCTACATGTTAGAGTAGCTAGTATAACAACGTGACATAAAAACATATTCAAATAATCATATGCATACTAGACGGTTCTGGTCTAGATTATCCCATTACTACAAAAGTGCTTATGAAAACATTATTATATCTAAAATACCAATGCACAAAGTACATACCATTTCACATTTGATCTTTTCGCCCTCAGAATACAGAAACCACAAATTTGGTATGACGGGGAGAGAATGATGTAGAGAATATTAGGTTGATTATGTTTGAATATCTTGAAACTAAATTGACTGTCTTGAAATTGGGATCCTGGAATTTCAAGGGTTATGAGTTCTAACGAAAGCTCATTAGAAGTTTTTCGTGTCTACATAAAACTTCAATGATTCTGGAGATGTTTTGAGAACAACCTTTACCCTGGTGAATATCGTAATCTTATGTTGCTCTCCTGACTTTATCACCATCAAAGTTGGAACATCATCCTGCTTACAAAAGTCTTTCACTTTTAGTGAATTATTCTGCAAAGAAATACACAAGTGAGAAACAATGCTGATTGTACATTAAGATTGACATCTCGCAAGAAATGAACATTTATCTGTCAAATGATTGAAAATAAAGAAAGTAAAGATCAGTTACAGTAATATTATCGAATTCACTTAATGTGCTCACTCTGCTATATGAATATTACAAACAATAATCAAGAAATTGCTATCAATATACACCTATCACCCACTAGTGCCTTTTGTAAACTCGTTCAAGTATGCCTTCTGTATACCTCACCCAGGGATGCCATCTGCACACTTCACCCATAGATGCCTTCTGCACACTCCATCCTGGGATGCCTTCTGCACACCTCAGCCAGGGATACCTTCTGCATACCTCACCCACTGATGCCTTCTGCACACCTCAGCCAGGGATACCTTCTGCATACGTCAACCACAGATGCCTTCTGCACACCTCGTCGAGGGATGCATTCTGCACATCACACACACATGGAAATCTTCTGCACACCTCATCCGAGATTGCCTCCTGCACAATTCGATGCATTCTACACACCTTATCCAGGGATGTCTTCTTGTAGTTGGGGTGTGTGAGGCATGCATTCTTCACCACCCACCCCGCCTGCACGTGTTAATATTATACCCTCACCGATTGGGACAAGGCATGTCTGCAATTAAGTCATTCATACGACTGATTCAGCCATATGCTTACAGTAGCATGGTAGTATGCTATCATTCTTAGTGTTGGACTTGTTACAAATGGGAAAGAATTAGTTCAGCCATGTGCTATGCATGTACGCTATGGTGCGGGATTGGAGGGACTACTTTTTAGAGTGACGAATTTGGTAAATGTGACACTCAATCATCGCAGGTCATGCATTTAATTCGAGAAATACTTGAAGAATGATGATACCCATGGATTTGTTCCAACGTTTAGTTTCGAAGTCTGTCTTCGGATGTCCACTACATCAATTAATAACAGAGCTATTCTGGGTGGTTGATGAATATTTCTTCAAAATAAGATAGACAGGCCATTTTGGACTAAGGATATGCGCATCTTTCCAGACAACTCACGATCTGATTCAGTCTGAGAAGAGGGAGGATTCAGGCAATTGCCCCTGAATCCTGTATATGGTGATTCAGCAAGACAATCGACACGAAGCCCTCCACTGTGCCACTTCGGGTACAAGCTGGGAAAACCCTTGACTGGTTGCCGACTCTGCCTGTCGACTCACTCTGCTTTTGGCCAATTCCGCTTGTGCCTGGTCCACTAACATTTATTTACAAACCGTGGTGTCTACTTTATGTAAGAGGTTGAATGGATTATGGCAATTCATCATAGTATTTGTTTACCTTCTTGCAATTCCTGTGGGACTGAGGGCAGTCTCGTTATAGTTATATCTATGGTGCTGAAAGTTCTGTGCCCTTTTGATCTGATTTTAACCAACATGACAATCTTTTAATATTCAAATTGGTTTGCATGAAAGAGTATTGGAAAGTGTGTGAACGTGTAGTGGTGTTATGTAAGAGCAAGTTGATTCGCTGAGAATTAGGAGACTGTTGCAAGATTGGTTCAAGTAAATTTGGCCAGGACATACAAGAGACTATTTTCATGGTGTGCGCTGTATGGGTGTGGTGAGGTGAATGCAATGAGATAGTCACTTGCCAACTCAATTAGAGACAAGAGACAACACATTTATAGAGAAGAGTACAAAAGCGTAAAATAATGGGAAAGATGCGCTTTTGGGGGGGGGGGGTGAGACTAGGTGAGTTTAGAATCAGTTAATAAGTTATTTAGTGGCAAGATTCAAAACACACAGGATAGCAATTTGTTTGTTAAGATAGTCAAATCTGTTGTCGTTCGAGTGTGTGTAACGTTACATGTCCACTGTTTTATAGTCAAATGTGACAAAACCTAGTTGAAAATAAGTTCTTTATGATACGCTTATAGGCATAGTGATGAGCCAGGAGTAATCTAGCAGTAAGATATTGTATTTTAGCTTTTATAAAGCTGGCTATGTTGGTGTTTCGTGTGCCTGACGTGATACACGCAATCTGTGGTAAATTGCAATTCTTATAAAAATAGGTTATGTAGCATCAGGTCTCAATGTAGATTCTGAATCATGTGAGGTTTTCACTGGTACAAAATGTTGAGTTGAGTTTTTTCATTGGAAAATTCTACCAAACACGGCTCCGAGTTTCTCTTCTAGAGATGTACGTGGTTGTTGAAGAAATAAACAAATGATGACTCGGAAAAATTATTTGACAGCTGTTTGCATGATAATTTTGACAATAATAATGGTTTGTTGATTTTTGTATATTGGTTAGCTAAAAACATAATGAATTAGGAAAATAATTATGTATCGGTGATACATAGGATTGTATGTACGGGAATTGTGATGTGTGAGAGGAATTTTGAATGGATGGTTCTGATTGTGATTGCCTGTGTATTCTTATTTATGTAGGTAAGTGATGGTATCCATGGCTCAAAATGCAGAATTTGTTATGTTTTCATTACAGATTACATTGTATGGTTGAGTAAATAGAAGCAACTGGATTAAGTATGGTATGAGGCTGTACCACTTTGCCGACGTTTTGGTGCTTGAAATAAGGACTTAGCTTGTTTACTAAACCAGGGTGCCTTATAAGTAGAATTTAGGCTATGGTTGTGTGTGCATATTGCATTGGTACATATGGCATTTGCCACTTAGTCAGAGAGCTGGGGTTTGATCGAGACAACTTCATTACGAAAAGTGAACGTCTGTTTTCCATAATAATTCCAGTTGCCTATGAAGTTATGTATGGTATGTGTAGTATAAAGATGTGTTGTGATATATAGGGATAGTCTCATGGAAGGAGATTGGTTATTTCCTGGAATTAATATGGCCTAGGATATTGTGAGGATGATTTGACTATGTTTTCAATGAACAATTTTATGCCAAATGTTCATTGGTAACAGGATCAAGGTGACCTCTAGGTTAGAAAAAATTCATCGCTTCTGTGGACTAGGAATATTCATATGAAGGCTGTTTAGCTTTAACTGACTTCATACTTTGATGTGATAATTTGACTGGCAAGGCATTGTTGCTCGATAACAATAATGGATTGTAGTCAACATATTATTAAATTTGAATTTAGATTTTGAGTGAGAAAATATTTGTGTAGAAAATCTGTCATGAACTTAATTTTGATTGGACATATTTCTGCTCAGCTTTATTGACCTAGGTTTAGGAAAGTAAACTGTCAGTCAAATCATTCTCAAAATATGTTTAATGACAATTCTAAATAGGTGCTATGATGCTAAAACCCTTCTAAATTCTCAGGAGAAATTGGTTGTGATTGAACTTCATTATTCTGTTCAACGATTTCATTGGCTACATTAAGCAGTCAAATTGTTTTCAAAATTGGTTCAATTTATTTGCACTTTATAAGTCCATATAAGGTATTTATCTGTGATCAAGGACAACTTATCAAGTTTGATGTTCAAATAAGGTAGCTATTTCTTTTTTTTAAATAAGCAAGAACTTGTAGATCAGATTGACCATTTGACGTTGACATCAATGAAAGATCGTGTTGACCTTAAATGCTATTAAACCCTCGACACCATGGAATAAATTAAAGAGCATGATATTCTTGAAAAAGTATTTGTATTAGGAACATGAGCTTCATCCTTTGGGATAAAAGGAAAAACAGGAATTTAATTAGGTCAATGTTTATTTTCTTAAAAGTTCAGTTGTTTATTTGTCATTTCTGGTAACCTCATGGAATATTATAACGCTTAGTGGAAATGACCAATGTTCAATTGATTCAAGGTCATTCATTTTATAAGCGAATATTAATGTGAATTGGACTCACACTGGTGGAAAATCTTTGTTAACCTTTGACCTTTTGGTCAAAGATTAACACAGATTTTCCACAACTGTGAGTCCAATTCACATTAATATTCGCTTATAAAATGATGAAGACAAGTTAATTTTCAATTCAGTACACCATATGTGAGAGGGGACATTCATTGTATATTCTTGTAGAACTTAGACACATTGTAAATATGGGACTGTCTTGTGGGGAGGTCATGACCCCGCTGGACATCTTATATGTATGAGAAGTAAGCTCGAGCACAATCCTTATTTGAATACCAGGTGAGCTAAGAGACTATGTCACTATGTATATTTAGATGCACTGATCATCGGCTAGAGCATCTTATTATTTGGATATATATTATCAGCACTGGATGACTGGCAGCAGATACGTCAGCTAGTGCAGTTACAGTTTCGTAGAAACTGAATCGAGTATAAAAGATAACGGTTAGCACCAGGTTGGAATCAATCAAGGGATTAGATATGACAAACGGACTTAGTTAGTTACGTAGCGGTCTGTGTTCTCATGGAGCGTGGGACCAGATAAGCTGAGAATAACCTGGCTATGAGGAATGGTAACTCGTGTGCCGATTAACTCTAGCATTCTAAAAGTTGTCGACTAATAGGCAATGAACATGACATGGACATTGTAACGTCCTGTAGGCGGTAGGTACACAATCGAAAGTTATGATCAAAAACATATCAATTGTAGGGGCGTGCTAGGACACAATCGAAAGTTATGAGCAAAAACATATTGATTGTAGAGGCGTGCTAGGACACAATCGAAAGATATTATCAAAAACATATTAATTGTAGAGGCGTGCTAATCCACCAGTAAGCCTTGCTATCAAACCAGCATTCGTAATTTTGGGCAGGTCCTTCGTCAGGAATGACATGGGAAGCCAGCTGGAATTCTAAAATAAAGTTAGGGGAACAACAGATCCCATCACTCAAGGACCAGCCAAATCGCAGGTGCTAGGTAGAAAGCATCCTCTCGGGGAGGGAGGGTCGGAGTTTTGATTAGTCAAAATGATGTCATAATCCAATGAGAATCAGAGCAACCTCTGGCGGTGCGAAACCAAGATGGAGGAAGAATAGAAACTGAGATAGTATATAAGGGGGACTTTAACTTTTAATCGAGAGTTCGGTCCGCCTCGCACCTTGTGAAACTCGTTGCTGATAGTTTTAAGTAGGCAAGAGCTGGTTGAAAGTCAGGAAAACTTAGGAAATATTGAATCGTAATAATTAATAATTGTGAATAGATCGCTAGGTAACAGTAAAAGTTACCAACTTTGTAGGTTTATTGCATAGTTGAAGTTAGCAAGTAAAACGATCACCTTGTGAAATATACAAGGCAAAAGTTTGTCACATATTTGTTGTTATTCTGGAGAACACGGAAGACCACCATGTCAAACCAATCGTTCTGAAGAGCGCAGTTAGATCAGGCCCAGGCACTAATATAAATATCGTCAGGTCTCTGTACCTACGAGGTGAGCTAGTGGAAACCGGTTGTCGCAGCAACCATCCATACAAGGTTTAATCGAAGGGGGTAGAGCACACGTCATCAACTTCAGGAGACGATCCGAAATCTTCATTGGCTTCACCAGCCAGGATTCAGAGTAACAACAGTGAATAGATAGGATATATGGCCCAACCAGAAACACCGCTAACTAATTCAACCATTGTACTGACCGACGTCACTGACCGTGTACAAGCATTCATAAACACTGCAAAGTTGTCGGAGAGCACCCGTATCATACAGCATCGAGAGTATCGCGTGGGTGCTGCCGTGAAAATAACTACAGAGGTAGTCTGCCCCGAGCAACCCCGTCTTCAAAGAATTATTATCAGCCTTCATTATCAGTAAAAACGCAGAATGGCAACACCAGCCAAGCGAGGCGTTGACCCTGCCATGCCACCCATGGAAGTACCGGTGGCACACCAGCTTCGACCGGAAACCATCGCCGCTATGCAAACGATGGGCTTAGCAATGGCGGGGGCCATCGCCGACAGCAGCAACCGTCGGGAGGCTGAGCGGGTATACCGCCGAGAGATACGGGACACGATCTACCGTATACAGCCCTGTGATGGAGTAGGGCCGGAGGAGGTGAGAACCTTCCTCGATGAGACCCGGCGAGCATGGGTCGCTAATGAGGGACGGCTAGAGGGCATACCAGCCTACGTCATCACCCGAGCGGCACGAGGGCAGTTGTCCAGAGCCATAGATGGGTTCCTAGTGGGCAAGATCAGGGAAGATGTCATATTCGACGAATTCCACGACTATATAACGCTGAACTTCGTCTCGGCGAACGAAGGGGAGCGAATAAAATATGATCTCGAGGGCGTACGGCAGAGACGGAACGAGACCGTCATAACTTTTAACAGACGGTATCGGGAACTGAGCGCCCGAGCTTATCCTGTCGAGAACGCTGATAACCGGAGGACCATTTTGGGAATTTACCTCAAGGGACTATCCGACCACCGTCTCAGCAAGAGAATTGTCCGAAAGAAGGCCACCACCCTGGCCCGCGCTATTGAGATTGCGGAGGATGAAGCCACCTGTGATGACCTGCTCCGAGAAATAAAAATAGATGAGCGGCAGGAGGAGAGCATGGAGGTAAACATGGTGGGTCCCGAGGAAGAAAAGGAAATATGGATCGTAGTTCACACGTTAAAGAAACAGATTGCTCAACAGAGCAAAATGATTGAGCAACTGTGTGGTTTGCTGAGCGACCTGCAGTTAAGAGAGCAGAAGCCGGTGGCTGGGGCCACCCAGCCCACGAAGAAGACAGCCCCGCATGCAAAGCAACGCGCCCCACCCTCGCCCCGACCAGTCAGAACGGGACGAGACTTGCAGCACGTGACTTGCTATAACTGTGGCTGGGTCGGCCATTACAAAAGCGACTGTCGTCAGGCGATGCAGCCGAGAGAGAATGTCGACCGGAAGCGCACCCCGCGACCACAGCCGAGAGGGACGCCAAGCACGACGTGTTTTAGTTGTGGACAGGAAGGGCATATGTCACAAGACTGTGCCAAATACCACAGCAGCAGCTTTGGTGCGTACATGGGCAGGAAGACCGCTCCTGTAAATACGGTAAAATGTTTCGGATGTGGCAGAGATGGCCACTACGTGAGGGACTGCCCATCAAGGGGTCCACCGCAGAATGGTTCCACCCGGGGCCAGCAACAGAGTCCACCCGCACGCAGGGCCATCAAGCGGCCACGCACCGACGATGATCTCGACATTGACGTCGTCGACCGACGACAACATGAAAGAACTACCACACCGCGCGACTGTTCCAGGAATGTCAGAAAAGACGTGAACAATCGTTTAAGAAGTAATGACGAATATGAAGACCGCGACAGTTTTGTGTGGACCGGTGAGGGGACGGATGAAATGGGCCATTATTCATACGGTGTCGGACACAATTCATCCTCCCGCCGGAACAGCTATGCAGAAGTGGTTAGTGGACGGAGGAGTCCATCAAACGACGACGGAGGAAACCGTTGGTGAATTCACCGACCGAGCGGTTTCTAATCCGTCTGAAAATAGATAAAAACGGTCCAACGGATCAGGGTGAGTACTTGCATGCCTTAGTGGATACTGGTGCTAGTACATCCTTGATTCGCAAGGATATATGGCATAGCATGTTGAATGCTAGGCCATTGAAAAGGGCGAAGACGCTCTTGGCAGTAAATGGTTCCCCGATAGAAATTTTGGGGGAGACCCAAGTAAAATTCAATAACGCCCAACCTATTCCGAGTACGGTAGTCGCGAGAATGAGGCATGAATGTTTGCTTGGAGCGGATGCTTTGCACTTGGGAAATGCAAAGATTGACTATCAGGCCAAAGTTGCAAAGTCAGCTGCAATACCGACAGGCAAACACTGCACAAACTACAGAGCTGAAGTCGAAGCACTGGTTCATGCAGCTAATACCATCAGCAGAACAGCAGACCCTATTGCACAGATTGTCTTTTTATCTGATGCCCGCTCCGTCCTTGAGCCTATCACCAAAGGTAAGCTGCCACAACTTGAAGAAGCACTACGAACCATCAAATGCTTTCGGATAGCACTGCAGTGGATCCCCTCACACTGTGGAGTCCAAGGAAATGAGGAAGCAGACAAGATGGCAAAGGTGGGTGCAGAAGAGAATCAGACAGAAAACATGGTTACCCATACAGAGATGAAGACTATCATTAAGTCCCTCTATAGAACACCTCAATCAGAAGATGCCTACCATCATCTCTCGAGGCCAGAGCAAGTGACCATTTTTCGTCTCAGAACTGGACACAACAGACTAAACCAACACATGTACAGGCGGTTCCACCGTACGACATCGCCCGCTTGTCCTTGTGGAGAAGCAGAACAGACCACAGAGCACATACTTCAATGTTGCAGCACGTATCAGCTGCTGAGAGAAGAGATCTGGCCTTTGTCAACCTCTATTCTTGAAAAGCTGTATGGGCCTGTGGAAGAACTGCAGAAAACCACAGATTTCATCTTGAGAACGGCTCTCCAAGTGTGATACCAGCGATCGAAAAGAAGAAGAAGAAGAAGGCCAAAGTTGTAGTATGGTTTGGCCAGACATATCCCTTTAGGTATCCCTATAGGGAACAGACAAATTATGTGTATGAGAGTTGTAAAGAAACGACCGGATATAAAGCTATCGACAAAGTGCTTGAGGACTTTGCAGATAACTTTGATACGGCTTGTCCAAACACTTTAGGATTGGTCCGCAAAGTGAAGTGTACGGTACCAACAGGAGATGCGTTTCCTATAAGGCAGAAAGCCTACCGTCTACCGCTTGCCAAGCAGTATGTAGTCAAGAATCAAGTGGCTGAAATGCTGGCCGCGGGCGTCATAAGACCGTCGTCGTCACCCTGGGCGTCGCCCATTACGTTAGTGCACAAGAAGGACGGGGACACGAGATTTTGTGTTGACTACAGGAAGTTGAATTCTGTATGTTGCAAAGACAGTCATCCATTACCGAATATAACAGATATTTTTGACTCGATGCGCGGCGCAATGATATTTTCGACTATGGACTTGAAGTCTGGCTATTGGCAGATACCAATGGACAGCCAAGACATAGAGAAAACAGCGTTCGTTTGCAGTGAAGGTTTGTTCGACTTTGTTCGGATGCCTTTTGGTTTTTGCAACTCAGGTGCCGTATTTCAGAGGGCAATGAACGATATTTTCCGAGAATTCGTGGGAAAATATTTGCATGTTTTTGTCGATGATGTAGTCATATATTCGAGAAATCCGGATGAGCATGCACAACATTTGCGTACGGTTATGCATAGGATTCGAGAATACAATTTACAGGTTAAGAAAAAGAAATGCGAGTTTGCCCGCGAGTCTGTGGACTTATTGGGGTATCGTGTTTTGGCACTAGGAGTGGCTCCTCAGGTTCAGAAGGTCAAGGTCATAAGAGAGATGTCACCGCCACGCGACGTGGGGGAGGTGAGAAGTTTCCTTGGAGCTCCAGGTTATTACCGCTCTTGTGTGCAAGGCTATGCCGAAATTGCTACGCCTTTGATAGAATTGACTATGAAGTATAAACGTTTTGAATGGGGTAAGGAGGAACAGCAAGCGTTTAAGAAATTGCAAAACTTGCTGTGTAGTGAGACGGTTCTCACCTATCCAAATTTAAATGCTCCGTATAAACTATATACTGATGCGTCAAGCTATGCGATAGGTGCAATATTGGTACAGGTAGATGATAAGGGTATAGAACGAGTGATACAGTATGTAAGCTCGACCCTGAAGGACAGTCAGCTAAACTGGCCTGTAATAGAAAATGAAGCTTATGCTGTGATATATGCATTAAAGAAGCTTAGACCTTATCTATTTGGTGCGCAGTTCACCATGTATACTGACCACACACCCTTAAAGAGTTTGTTTGCGGGAGAAGTTAAGAACTCGAAAGTGCAGCGCTGGGCAGTGCTGATTGCCGAGTATGGATGGAAGATTGAATACATCCAAGGCTCGAAGAATATTCGAGCGGACATGTTGTCCAGGTTACGTCGTCCAGTGGAGATCGCCACCTTAGACACAGGCGATTTTGTCATACCGGATGTAGACGAGGGTGTATTACCGCATGTCCCTCTCGAGGTATTCGACATTTCCTACGACGAGTTGTGTGCTGAGCAGACCAAGGAATACCCGGAGTTGTTCAAGAACACCCCGGAGGAGTATATGGTCAAGAACGGCATTTTATATTCTTTAATTACGCCTTCAGTGTTGGACACTGAGTACCCCAGAATCATGTTACCTACCCGGTTCCATGAGAAAGTGCTCCGGATGGCTCACGAACGAGCCGGTCACCAAGGTCTGCAGAAGACCATCGGTATGGTAAGAGATTCGTTTGTATGGACGTCTTTGAGGAAAGACGTGGTACGTATGCTAGCGACGTGTACGACGTGCCAGGTCAACAGACCCGTCACTACCCGACCAAGGTACAGTGAGATGCCCATGGCTAATTATCCGAGTCAGATAATCGGCATGGATTTGATAGGTCCACTGTTAGAGTCGAGTAAAGGCAATGTGTATATCATGACGGTGATCGATCACTGTTCTGCATGGGCGGAGGCACATATGATTCCAGCTAAGACGTCTCAAAATGTTGAGGACAAGTTCTTCAACGAGTACGTCGCTCGTCATGGTGTCCCTGAGATCGTGATAACCGATCAGGGGAAGGAGTTTTGTTCTAAGTCGCTAGAAGAGCGGTTTAGAGAACATGGGATCGACCATAGAAGATCGAGTCCCTACCACACACAAACCAATGGGCGTACCGAGAGGTTCAATCGGACCCTTAAGGACTTAATCCAAAAAGGGGTTAACAATGCTTCTCGTATGTGGGAGGATGAATTGGGTGCGGCGTTAACCGCGTATTGCAGTACTCATCATTCCACAACAGGATATACACCATTTTATCTGACATACGGTCGACGGGCAAGACTGCCGTTTGCTATTCCAATAGACGCATCGTAGGATCTGGGTGAGAGATTGACCTGTCTCAATAATGCCCTACTGCGTGCTCATATGGAAATGGCTAGGTCTCGTGAGGTCCACCGTGAGCAGATTGACAAGCGTGCAAACGCTGGTATATTTAAGGTGGGTGATTCGGTGATCGTAAAGGCGGAGGAACGCATGAAGTTGACCTCTCACAGTGACCCCGAATATGAGATCTTTAAGATCAATGGGCCAGTGGCTCATGTCCGGCATCAAAGGTATGGGAAGGTGCGTGTACTGAATATATCTAAGTTACGCGTAGTCGACTCAGAAATGTGCTGGGACACGGTACGGCCACGCCCTGTTCGTAACCCTGCAAAGGGTACGAAAGACAGCCATCATCCAAGGGTGGTGATGCTCCCAAGGTCCGAAGAAGGGCCAGAATCCGACCCTAAGGCAACACTTGGTAAGAGAGCTCGTAGGAAGCGACCAGCTTCTGACAACGAGCCAGGGGTGAGCAAGAGGGGTAGGATGGTTAATAATAACATCCGTCAACCTGGTACGAGTGAGACTCGAAACCATGAGTCACCGATGGAAACTCACGTGACTCCTCCATCCGTGGTGATGGACAGCTCAGAGGAAGTACCCGAGAGTGTGCCAGAACCAATGGAAATGCTGCCAGCACCGCGCTACTTTATGCGCAAGCGCAGTCACGTTCCTGATGTCGAGTCTGACAGCAAGAGACTCAGGATTGGCGCGTTCGGCCGCGCCCTGTACGATGACTTCATCGCTCATATAGAAGCGGTTATAAGGCGACACAGCCATCGATAGTGGTTATTCCATTCTACCCGTTAGTAGTGTACCAGTAAGCATCGCATTATTAAGCATCGCATAGTAAGCATCGCATAGTCAGTTGAAACTTAAAGTTAAAATTTATAGCTGGTAGGCGGTACCCGCAAGCCTCGCGATTGTATAGCATCATGTATACGTTAAGGGGCTGTGTAACCCTAGTGGTGTTAATGTTGTCGGTAAACATGGTCGCGGGAAGAGAGGTAACCTTCCTGAGTGAATTTCTTGGGGTGGATGAAACCGCCTTGGTTACTCGAATGCTACATATCATGTCTGCTGTTTTGGGTATTGTCAAAATGCAATTGTGGCTATATTACCCGTGGGTAATGATGCTATCTACCGCCAGATGGGTGCCCATTAATGGATGCTTTTCGGACGAATATCACAATTTCGCAGGCGGCGAGTGGATATATGGACCCTGATGACCATATAACATCTATGGACATAGTATAAGTCTTTTGGCTTAGTCCGGTTGTCTGTGTCCTATGAGAAGTTGAACATCGCATAAATTGTTTGCCGATGAGAAAATAGGCGTTGTGTTGCAAACGTTCGGCGAAACAATGGATATACACTGTGATGGACGACTGACCGACCGATGTGTGGTGAGTAATGGTGCGTATGCATTAATGTCTGGAGAATGTGGTTATAGCGGGAGGGCTGGCAATTCGAGTCTGTAGCGTCTTACAGTCGGACGTACACTCGGGTAAGCCTGGCCATTGAAATGCCCCACTTGGATGTGACTGGCGTGTTCAACCAATCCATGATAATAGATCATTTGAAATTACAACCGTGGAACCATTTACAAAAGTCCAAGTACGTGCCGCTAGCACCGCTGTCCGCGATCGGCCCAGTGATGGTCGATGGCATTGGAGTACGCTCTTTCGTGTCATGCGACGGGCTCCTTCGTTGTGGTAATTGTTGTGGTGTTTATTTTGTATAAATGTGGCGTCTTACAACGCATGTGGATTTGGATTAAATGCAAGCCACCTGCGGCCCATAGTAGTGCGCCACGTCACATTCCTGCTCCACGACAGCAGGGAACTGCAGCCCTGCCGGTAATGGTGGAGATGTTGGCTGAGTCATCGCCTAACGCTATTGCCAGGACAGAGATCGACCCGACGGCTGACCATTCGATGGAGGTGGAGCTATACAATGACATTGGGGAACCTCCTAACGTGGATCTTGGTGACCGATTGGAATCATCCCAATGACATTTTGGAGTGAATTCCACATGCTGTATATGGAACACTTTATGGTAGGAAAATGACTTTATATTGTTGTTTATTAATTGAACATGGTTTGTAATGATTTGCACTGTGGATTTATTTGTACCGATAATATCGTATTAAGAATATTATATTTATATCTTAATGATGCTATTAATGTGTTTCCGGGGATGCTCAATTGCGCGTGATATTCCATTACCCGGACAAGTTTGCATTTTGTATAGGATTATGCTGTTTTCCAATGTTTCCGCAGATGGTCAATTGCGCATGATATTCCGTTACCCGGACATGTTTAGTTAACATTGTCGAATTACGATATGTTGTAATTATGGTTGTGACCTAGTCTGGAGACATCTGGTATGGCGTGGGTTGGAGTTGTTGATAGTGCACAACGGGTTAATTATCACTCTCTGTAGGCCTTCAGAGACGGCTAATTAACTTCGGTTGAGGGGCATGTGTAAATATGGGACTGTCTTGTGGGGAGGTCATAACCCCGCTGGACATCTTATATGTACGAGAAGTAAGCTCGAACACAATCCTTATTTGAATACCAGGTGAGCTAAGAGACTATGTCACTATGTATATTTAGATGCACTGATCATCGGCTAGAGCATCTTATTATTTGGATATATATTATCAGCACTGGATGATTGGCAGCAGATACGTCAGCTAGTGCAGTTGCAGTTTCGTAGAAACTGAATCGAGTATAAAAGATAACGGTTAGCACCAGGTTGGAATCAATCAAGGGATTAGATATGACAAACGGACTTAGTTAGTTACGTAGCGGTCTGTGTTCTCACGGAGCGTGGGACCAGATAAGCCGAGAATAACCTGGCTATGAGGAATGGTAACTCGTGTGCCGATTAACTCTAGCATTCTACAAGTTGTCGACTAATAGGCAATGAACATGACATGGACATTGTAGCGTCCTGTAGGCGGTAGGTACACAATCTAAAGTTATGATAAAAAACATATCAATTGTAGGGGCGTGCTAGGACACAATCGAAAGTTATGAGCAAAAACATATTAATTGTAGAGGCGTGCTAGGACACAATCGAAAGATATTATCAAAAACAAATTAATTGTAGAGGCATGCTAATCCACTAGTAAGCCTTGCTATCAAACCAGCATTCGTCATTTTGGGCAGGTCCTTCGTCAGGAATGACATGGGAAGCCAGCTGGAATTCTAAAATAAAGTTAGGGGAACGATAGATCCCATCACTCAAGGACCAGCCAAACCGCAGGTGCTAGGTAGAAAGCATCCTCTCGGGGAGGGAGGGTCGGAGTTTTGATTAGTCAAAATGATGTCATAATCCAATGAGAATCAGAGCAACCTCCGGCGGTGCGAAACCAAGATGGAGGAAGAATAGAAACTGAGATAGTATATAATGGGGACTTTAACTTTTAATCGAGAGTTCGGTCCGCCTCGCACCTTGTGAAACTCGTTGCTGATAGTTTTAAGTAGGCAAGAGCTGGTTGAAAGTTAGGAAAACTTAGGAAATATTGAATCGTAATAATTAATAATTGTGAATAGATCGCTAGGTAACAGTAAAAGTTACCAACTTTGTAGGTTTATTGTATAGTTAAAGTTAGCAAGTAAAACGATCACCTTGTGAAATATACAAGGCAAAAGTTTGTCATATATTTGTTGTTATTCTGGAGAACACGGAAGACCACCGTGTCGAACCAATCGTTCTGAAGCGCGCAGTTAGATCAGGCCCAGGCACTAATATAAATATCGTCAGGTCTCTGTACCTACGAGGCGAGCTAGTGTCACGCTCCATCTTCATCGGTGGAACCGGTTGTCGCAGCAACCATCTGTACAAGGTTTCATCGAAGGGGGTAGAGCACACGTCATCAACTTCAGGAGACGATCCGAAATCTTCAACATGTGTGTCTATGGGTGAAACATGATAAACCATTGGTGATATTGACATTTATATAAATAAGTAGGTCAAGGCCAGTGCTACAGTCCTTGATTAAGTTCTGTCTTGCGAAAAGTGTCACTTAGTATAGAATAATAGGGATATCCATTTCTGTGTCTAATAATTGCCTGTTCACTTTAGAAAATATTTGAAATCTATGAAATTATTCCTTCCTACAAGAAGTAAATTTCTTTGAGATTGAATTTTACATTGATGTCCGTGAATAGATAATGAACTTTACCATGGTTTAATGACATATAATTTGATAACTGGTAATTAGCGAAACATGATATGGATTAAAGACATACACTAATAGATAATCAGAAAATACTGTTAAAGTAGATACTTTTTAGTACCAATGAAATAATCGATTGTTACAAATTATTATAATGTGCTAAATTTGTCCATTATCAACTCAGAACTGTTTATAATGTTGGAATCATTGACAAGAAACAGAAATCTGATGGATAGACAGTTTGATTGATAAATATTTGTACAAATTCAGTCTTATGGTTGAAAGGTTATTATTATATAGCGGGTGTGTACAATATTAATCCAAAACTGTTTATGATGTTGGAATTGTTGACAGAGAATATGTCTATAGATAGGATTAACTTAAGACAGACAGACACAGTTATTTTTATTATTTAATACACAGACTGATCTATGTGCATGCATGCACATTTTGAAGGATATTTATTTAGCATACATTCGCAAACATGGGTGTTTAAGAGAACTATTATATATTAAGATTTCTCTAATACTTCTTTATTGTTTTCTTTTAGGGTTATCAGGGATTTGGGGATCCAAGGGCGAAAACTGTAAACAAGAGGCCCAAGGGGCCTGTATCGCTCATCTGGACCATAGGCATTTCAATGAGGATGCTTTTTATCAACAAGATGGCCAGCAAACCGTTTATCCAACAGTTTCGAAAATTGCAAATTTGAGATCAGAATACCCAAAAACACATATAAAATCAATTTCGGCCTCAAAGTCCATCAAATAAAAAAATCCAATATGGACACCAAACATGCTATATTTTGATAGGCCCATGGTGTCCAGGTTTTTTAACGGCCCTTAGTCCCTAATCATATCTGCCAAATTTTGCTCCGATCCCTTCAGCAGTTCTGGAGAAATCATTTTCGCTACAACTAGGTCAAGCAAGACGTTTCTAAAAATCGTCCAAAATCCAAAATGGCCGCTGGCCCATTTGGACGATCAGCTTCGTTTGAACAAACTTGAATCTCTATGCCCTAAGGATGCTTCCTGCGAAATATAATTGAAATCGGTCCAGCAGTTGTCGAGAACACATTTTAAATTTCCCATTGCTTTAGTATGGGAGCTTTTGGTGGGAAAATGATCCAAGATGGCCGCCAAACCGTTCATCCGACAGTTCCGAAAATTGCAAATTTGTGATGAGAATACCGCAAAACACATACAAAACCAATTTCAGCCTCAAAATCCCTCAAATAAAAAAATCCAATATGGCCACCAAGCACGCTATATTTTGACTGGCCCACGGCGGCCATGTTTTTTGATGGATCAATTTCGTTTGAACAAAATTTAATGGCCCTTAGGCCCTAATCATATCTGCTAAATTTCGGCCCGATCCCTTCAGCGGTTCTAGAGAAGTCATTTTTCCTACAACTAGGTCAACCAAGATGGCCACCAAACCATTTGACCAATCAAGTTCCCTTGAACAAACTTGGTTCAGGTCTTGACCTAGATCATATTTCAGGAGATGTGCATTAATCCCCTAAGCGGTTTCG
This sequence comes from Chaetoderma sp. LZ-2023a, assembly GCA_034401795.1. Taxonomy (NCBI): domain Eukaryota; kingdom Metazoa; phylum Mollusca; class Caudofoveata; order Chaetodermatida; family Chaetodermatidae; genus Chaetoderma; species Chaetoderma sp. LZ-2023a. The sequence goes on along the minus strand of JAVVLW010002525.1, from coordinate 31,550 downwards.
GAGAAAGTCTTTAAAGACGTTTCCTAAAATGGACCTAAATCCAAGATGGTCGCCGGCCAAATTGGCCGATCAGGTTCATTTGAACAAAATTGGATCCCGATCCCATAAGGATGCTTCTTGCCAAATATAATTGAAATCGGCCCAATGGTTCTTGAGAAGTCGTTTAAAGGAAAAGTTGACGGATGACTGATGATGGACGGGTGACGAACGGACGACAGATGGTCGCTACAGCATAAGCTCACTTGGCCTTTCAGGCCAGGTGAGCTAAAAACGTGTTTCTGTGTTAAGATATTGTGTGGTGTTTTACACCAGTGTCATTATCTTTGGATAGAGGAAATCAACAATGAGATCATGAATTCATTCCATTAGAAAGAGGAACCATCTTTAAAAAGAAATTGTAGATCATTGCGACCTAAATAGATTGAAGTCTTGCTAATAAATGGACGTAATTTAGACCTAAATTGCAATAGTACTTATATAAGTTTATAAAATACATTTATTTATCTATTTATGTAAGCAGTTGTCGCTCCATGTGATATTAAAGAAAGTAAAAGAAATGAATCTTATATTCCTGGGTTTTTTTTCATTCCTGTAGTGTTATGCTATTATACTGATGATTGCCATGTCCACATCCAATATATTATAAGACATATGTAGCGTATAGTATTACTGTGACACCTAACCGAGTATCACCTTTATTATTCCCAATCGTCCTTAGAAAAAGATTCTTTAGAACTTTATTTTTAATTGCATTAGGTGTCCGGTCACAAATTGACAGTTTATCATTTTGGTTTGCAGTCCTCTAATATTCAACAATATTCAACAGTATATTTGTTTCCTTTGCATCTACATGCACCCATTTCTAATGCTCACTGTGTGTAAATTATAACATAAAATTGAAGGTTTTTGCTTCATGACCCACAGACAGATCCTGCTCATATCGACTCCACTAACTGCCCTGTACCCTAAATATGTGGAACTTCCTCTTACGGAATGAATCAAGAAGAACTCATGAGAAGGAGACAGGCCTCGGCCATCCATATCTCAGTAACTGTGCAACTCGCCTAAAAACAAAACTGAAAATGACTCATTCAGGTATTGGCTGTGATGAGTCAATGATATCATCACCTTTGTGCTGTTGCCGTGAAAAGCAGCTGCAACACCACACATCGCACTGTGAACTATTTTGTGCTCTGAGCTGTGCATTAAACAATAACCACAGTTTGTGATTATTACCTTTGAACTTCTGCAGCTGCTTGGCACTGTCTTTACCTATGCCATCGACTAACTGCTACTGTTTGAACTTTACCGCGTGAACCACGACTACGACTAATTCCAGAAGACGCTATAGTTTTCAGCTAGGACTTTGAATTAAAATACTAGCCATTTTATACTTAACCATCCAGCATATTAATTTTTACCGCACTGAGTGGACACTCAGTTCCCCTGTGATCTTTCACTTTTGAAGCGTCCACGCATTCCCCCATGATGATCTGATGTGACCGGCGGTCTGCCTATTTGACAAGCTGCTGTAACCAGTGTGGAATAGTCCTCTTGCATTTAGAGAGAGGGGTGTGCTTGCATGCACTTCATGTTCTATTTTTTTCACTTGCATCCATTTCTGTTCCTCGCTATTTCGAACAGCATGTGGCAGGCATTACAGAGAGTGCATATATTTGTGGCAACCATTATGGGATGCAACCTTCTCGCTCATCTAATGGGTGGAGTGGTAGTCTTTTCTGCGTCATAACTACTAAGTACCAAGCTAATGTTTAGCTCTTACCCAACACACCAACTGCTGGCCTTTCTAAACACAGCAGAGATCATGCCACTGATACCACCAACCCACACCCATGTGCATTAGTGGGTGATATCTCGGTGTCTGTGGTAACCTGATTTGGAAGTGGAGATTCGGAGTGTGTGTGTGTGTGTGTGTGTGTGTGTGTGTGTGTGTGTGTGTGTGTGTGTGTGTGTGTGTGTGTGTGTGCGCGCGCGCACGCACCAAGGGTTCCCCTTTTCACTGGCCTCCCTGCACTGTGACAACAAACATTGACGTCGCTCTCTCTTGTACCATGAACATCACTACCCGTTTCGCCAAATCCCGCCCACACCGGACTGATAAACGCTGATGTTCTTCCAAATGATGCAAGTTGATCCACTTTCCTGCCATCACAATATCACAAGGAACCCATAAGTTTTCTACAGATTGTAAAGCAAATGAATGAGAATGTGGAATACACTGCTTGGATTGGCTTTCTCTGTCATTTACCCTGCCTCTCAGCTATCCACTTCAGTTGTTTAGCTATATACTTCTATTTTGACTACTCATACTACATCAGAGTATGGTGGTTGTGCGTTTATAGCGATCACAAGTGGAAATAGATACTGTGCTACACAACACCCATTGTCCTATGCTTAAGTAGAGGAACACTTTAAGAGATGAACACCTGCACATCATAGTCTGTCGGGCACTTGACGTACAATCGTTTATTGTACATCAAAATCAGAATGTTTACTTCTACCACTACGAATACCGAAACAGCTGTGATTTCTCAATACCATCCCATGGCAATCTGACACCTCGAGAGCTATCGGTATGCTTATCCATAGCTGAATTTGTCTGCTCGTTGGTGCTGGAGTGATTGCATCCCCTACATCGACTATCAGTAGCATTGGAGGTGAGGTTAGAGTACTGATGATTAGCTATAATTACTCAAGATGACATGTCAGTAGAAAGGCTGTGAGATTGCGGCTTTCCCGATTGGTTCAGAGTGATGATGTCATCTGATTTGCATATTAGGTCACGCCCACATGCCCATATATGGGAATTGGTGTGACATATTTTTAATGGGTCACACCCCATGCCCATATAAGGTCCTGTGGGTGTGGCCTAATATACAAATGAGATGACGTCATCACTCCCTCGACCAATCAGGAAAGCCGCCCATCTGGTCGTCAGCTTTCTTGGATGTAAATCCTTCGTTGTCTCAATGATTGACTGGTTTAATTCGGTGTGAAGGTATTAGTGAGCATGGCCATGGTCATGTGAACCCTTGTGGCTAATCAACAAAGCCACCATACCGTTGCCATTGTTCGACGTGTAGTGAGTCGTGAAGGTGTTGGGGGCAGCGCCACGTCACCTGACAACTCTCAGCCAATTAGCAAAGCTGCCGATATCATCGACAAAGTCACCCACATTGTCGGCAACCTTTTTCTGAAAGCAGATGGTTTGCCAGGCTCAACAAATCATGAAAGCAATAAAGCTACGCGGCCATCATGAAGCTCATGTGACCCCTAGAGGCCAATCAGCAAAGCCGCCCATACCATTGCCAAAGCTGCCCATATCATTGCCAGCTTTTGTGGCAGCAGATTGTAGTGAGTCATAAAGACATTAAAGGGGTGTGGTCAACACGAAGGTCACGTGACCCCGTGGTGACAATCATGAGAGCCGCCCAATGGTTGCCAACTGTTCACTCAGCTGTAACTGTGCCTTCTTGCTCATCTCCCGCCTGACTTGATTTTGGGTCTGGTACTGGTCTGCCAAAGACATATAATATTATCCTGACATTGAGTACATCACCTACACACAGGTGTCTGCGAACAGGCCTGGAAATAGCTTCCCTACCCAGGATATGACCTACTGTGTTGCTCACCTATGTGCACTCTAGCAATTCCTGCAAACCTCTGCCTAGGAAACTCATTTCTGAATGCCATCCTCCAAGCCTCAGTATGATTGATCCGATCTCACTATAAACAGTGACACTCTTCTGTATTGGTCCATCTCACACACCCACACCTTTGTCAGTTGTTAGAACAGTTGTCACCCCATAACGTCGTGCATATGAACTAACATACATCAGAAAGTACTACAACAAATTGCATCAGACACCAATCTGCTTGGATGTGTGATCCATTCACAAAAGTCTTTTGATGATAATTTTGAAAGCGTCATAGAACCCTTTCAACCAGACAGATGAGATATATTAAAAATTCTGCTTACATTTTCTGCTTGAACTTTGCATACTTACGTCACAAAACACTTGATATGATACTCCATATTTTAGGATAATGATATAAAATGATGCATCCAATACTCCCGATACAATGGCTTCCTCCTCAATGCCCCCTTTGTCCTGTAAAATAACAATGATGATAGCTCAATATGACAGATGGTCGTTCATACAACAGCTGTCTTTAAATAACCAATATGATATCAATAGATGCTATGTCACTAGGTGTTTGTTAGGGTTGTATTGGCGGATGAATCGATTGGTGGGTGGGTGAGTTAGTTGGAGGATGGATGGATGAATATGTCATCGAGTTATTAACTTTGCTGTCCATTCTAAACAAAGGTAACTGCTGCTTTCCAGGCTTGCTATATGGTTATGACCCTTTGCCAACTATTTGGCAAATTAGAGCACTGCCAGTGGTTGTTGTCCCTCGGCCTAAAACCACTGTCATACTATTTTTTAAATTGTGTCGCATCCACAAGGGACATGAAGAGACACTCTGCTTTCATAATGACTAACTAAACGAAGCCAGATCGAGGAATCGCTAAACCACTATATGTGGTCAGGTTATTTATGTATGTATGTTTTGTAAATGTACTCTGGCTCTGAGACCACTTTGGAAGCGAAATGGCAAATGAAAAAAAGCAACTTGTGTACAAATATGTGCTAACATGACCCACTGCCAAATCCTCGCAAAACCATTTTACACTTAGTGTTTAGTCTTCCATGAATTGGGCTAAGAATGTCATAGCATATTGATTATGAAAAATCTCCTCTGATTGATCAATAATGGGCGATCTGATTTTCTGCTTCTATTTAGGCCAAACATTTTGGCGGTAGGAGTATTGGGCATCACTTACATAAATGACGTCACAATCATTACTGGTATCTTTATCTGTGGGGCTTATTATTAAAATGAATCAAGAAACATACAAATCATTTTCGGACGAGTTGTGTCTAATGATCATAAGAGACACTTTGGTGGTTTGCACCATACCGAAATCCAGTCTGTGCCATTACACCTCTCCACTACAGCGGGCATTTTGAACATTTTATTTGATGGCTTTTGATGGCAAAAATCGTTAAATTTATGTTATTTGGGCTTCTAAATTTGAATTTGCTACTTCTCAATGTGGCCGATGATTGAAGCATCAATGCATTTTGAAATAAAGAATGGGCACCCTCAACCCTTGAGGGCACATACTATCTATTTGCTGCATGAAACGGGATGGAATTACAATCAGCTATCAATAAATTTCATTTAACATATTAGTTCCATCTAGTCCCTCTGGTACATATATATTATTTGAGATATTAAGAGAAATGCTTTTAATTTCCATACTAAAGCAGTCAAAATATTTAAACTTTAAATGAGCGATGTTAGGATGTACATCTTACTTCCCTTGCTGTTCTATCCTGTTTTCCACAACAACATTTCCAAATGTAACATCAACTGTAACTGGCATACTATGGACTTTCCAGAAATCTCACCTATTCGTCCAAACAGCAGTTCACATAATGGTGTGTACTGGCACATTCCTCAAAGCCATATTAGTTGTTGATGATAACCACAAACTATGCACCTTAGAAATGTTAACATTTGCACCTGCACTAAGTAATACTAGTGTTATCCACCTAGCTATTGTATCTTTTGATACAAGTTTATGGCCACCAACAGAACTAATGAACACTCGTGTACAGTGTTAGTGTGCAGTGCACTGACTCTATGCATAAATTCTTTCAACAAAGTTGCAACACAAATTTTCATTCATAGAATATTTTTCGAAAGCAAGTTCTGATTGTTGCCTACTACACTTTGATTGCTTCAGTAGATTACAACTGTGTTACTCCATATTACGAATGCCAATTAAATAAAAACAATGTGGGCCAGACAGAAGACCAAGCCACAGCACATGTATTGATGACAATTGCTTCAATGTTAGATTATTTACAAATGGTCCATTGTTAATTTAGTAAAGAACTAAATTGACTTGCCAGTTTCAGCTTTATTCACCCAGGCCATTTACACAACATATGGGGTAGAAATTATTATTATTATTATTATTATTATTATTAGTATTATTAGTATTATTAACATAATTATCATCATTATACTCACTATTTTCAAGGTCCTCATAATAATAATAATAACATCAATTTTTATTATTATTATTATTATTATTATTATTATTATTATTATTATTATTATTAACGTATTATATCGTGATTAGCTGCTGCCATTGCATCTTTGAAATATTTTGTATTTGACATCGTTTTCCTTGTTGTTGACACCTTTGTCATTGTCGGTTGCATTGTCGCTGACATTGTTGTTGTGGTGGTGGTGGTGGTGGTCGTGTTGGTGATGATTGTAGCATATTGTTGCTGGAGCCGTGGTTGATGCATTGGTCGTAGTAGAGAAGTGTGTCCAAGGTGCTCCTAATGTCGTAGTTGCCGTTGTCGTAGTTGCCATTGTTATTGTTGTTGTTGTTGTTGTTGTTTGCATAGCCTATTTAGTATTGGTTTGTTACAGATCGCAAACATGCCTTGAGTTTTCTCTGTTGTGCTCTGCCTTACATAGTAATCAGGTATAAATTGTGTTCTTTCTGTTGTGCATTTTTTTCAGCAGAAAAGAAAATGTATTTCTGTTTCTACCACGTTACACGTATTACAATGTCATTCCTCCCTGTCAATACCCACCCGCCTTTTTGATTCTATTGCAAGTTGATGCTTCAATGTTCGGAAATGACCTCTCTATATGGTAATATTTTAAAATAGTCTTTGAATTCAAATTTTGTACTGCTGCTCTAAAGCATGTCTTGTTCGCTGAACTACCTGTTTTGTGTTTACAGTTTCTGCCAAAAATATGTCCAATTGCCCCGTTATTTCCAGAATGGCTTTCACTTTTTCGATCCATTTAACATGGGTTTGGTTTCTTGACATACAATCCAGTCACATGAAGAAAAGCATTGTCGATAATTCCCCATAACCTCCATTTAATAACCCGGCCCAAAATCGTATCATGTTACATTGTATTTGAATGTCAAGTGGCATTCTTCCTAGCTCACCATACACCATGACATTAGTGTACTTTTCTTTAGACTAAAGAATTTTAATTGACATGATTCCATTAAATTAGTGATTTCGAAGCCCCATATTGCTGATCCATATAAAAGAATAGGCACTACCATTGTTTAAAAAAGTACAATTTGTAGATCTGTTGGGATATCGTGTTCTTTAATCTTCGTTATTAATGCATACCTGGTTTTTGCTCCCTGTTTACAGTTTCGAATTTTGCAGCTTGAAAACGTGCGATTTGAATACCAAGATAGATGTATTCATCAACTATTTCAAGCTCCTGCCCTCCCATCAAGAACTTAGGTGGGTTGTTTATTTTTCTCTTTGAAAGTATCATTACTTTTGTTTTTGTGGTATTTATTTGTAGCTTCCAATGGATACAATAATTATGAAAAATATTTAGTGCGTGTTGCAATGCTTCTGGCGTCTCTGCCATTATGACGTATCATCCGCATATAACAGTATGGCGAGGCATATACATAGATTTAGATTTAGACTCTCCTCTGCCATGCCATTAATTGATGTAAGACAAAAGATTCATTGTTATGTAGATATTCCTCCAAGTCGTTTAAGAAAATAGAAAATAGGAAAGGTGAGAGATTCACACACGCCACAGCTAACGCGCCAGGGTCTAGTAAGTGTGCATCGGGTTGCCATATATTTCTTGTAATATTCCATAACCATATCTCCCTAGCAATGTTATTAAATAACACCCTGTTTGGCAACAATATAAATCAATGCTGTAGTGTTATCCAGACATATTTTTATATGAACATTATGCATATCATTACAAAATGACTTAAGACTTAGTAATGCTGCATGTAATTCTAGATAAGGTATATGTCCGCACGCCTCTTCATTCCACAGTCACCCAGTCGATTGACCATTATATGTTCCACCCAACACAAATTTGAGTCGTCATTAGTTAAATGAAGAGACGCTCACCTGGACCATTAGTATTTGACCCATTTGCCTTTAAACATACATGATAGATAATTTTTGGAAAACCTAAGATTACAGGTTACCGAAGCAATTGACCAATCAAGATTGATATGTTGAGGCCTACCATCAAAGAAGCTTTACACCCAAGATTTGGTGAAATTGGACCATCAAAGATTGCTGCCAAAACATTGACCTATCACAATTCTGAATAAAGTTTCTAGAGGCTACAACTATTGGAACATTCCAGCCGAATTGGTTTGAAATTGACCAAGTGGCTAATGAGGAGTAGCGTTTTAAACGTGTTTCCGCGCATGTTTCGGAAAATCCAAGCTCGTCCCCAAAGAACAAAACTGTAAAAAATTCTGTGTATAAGTTCTGAACTGTACCAAACTTGGACCCATATGCCCTATGGACGATTCCTGCCAAATATACTTAAAATCGGCCCCGTGGTTCGCGAGAAGAGGATATTAAAATTGTCCCCTTGCTTTAGTATTTTCGGAGGGAACACAATCCAAGATGGCCGCCAACCCATTTATCCGACAGTTTCGAAAGTGGCAAATTTGAAATCAACATGCTCAACAACATATATAAAACCAAATTCGGCCTCAAAATACATCAAATAAAAAAATTCAATATGGCTGCCAAATATGCTACATTGTGATTGGTCCAGAGCAACCAGGTTTATGTATCAACGTCTCTTGAGCAAGTTTAATGGCCCTTTCTCCCTAATGATATCCCCAAACTGTGGCGCTGATCCCTTCAGCGGTTCTGGAGAAGCCATTTTTGGGGAAAAACGAGCATCCAAGATGGCCACCAAACTATTTGGCCAATTAAGTTCCCTTGACAAACTTGGTTCAGCTCTTACCCTACATGATATTTCATGTGTTTTGAAGCGATCCCTCAAGAAGTTTCGGAGAGGATTTTTAAATACGTTTGCTAAAATCGGCGATAATCCAAGATGGCCACCGCCCAAATTGGCCGATCCGCTCCGTTCGAACAAACTTCGATCCGTAAGCCCTAAGGAGGCTTCCTGCCAAATATAATTGAAATCGGCCCACTGACTCTTGAGAAGTCGTTTAAAGAAAAAGACAATGGATGATAGATGGACAGATGATGGACGTTCGCCATGGCATAAGCTCACTTTGCCTTTCAGGCCAGGTGAGCTAAAAATGTAATTAAGCTGAAATTCGTAGATATTTTCCAACACCTTTGATCCCTAAAACCCTAGTCTCTCTCTTCCATTAGCATACCTTCGTCAACGGTGGCTAATCACACCCTGACAACTAGCCCATTGGACATCACACGCCGAATATTACGCAATGTCTAAGTTGAACTCTGAGGAAAATTGTCACTAAATAGAACTTATTTATTTACATAACAAAAATCAACATTGACAACATATCTTATACACTATGTGACGTCACAAGCAGTTTTACTCATGATGTGCATCTCTAGTGCTCGCCTTCAGCGTAGTGATATATAAGGGAGTGAGATCATTATATATTTGGTATATGGGGAATGATATATAAGGGAGTGAAGTCATTATATATTTGGTATATGGGGAATGATATATACGGGAGTGAGAGCATTATATATTTGTTATATGGGGAATGATATATAAGGGAGTGAAATCATTATATATTTGGTATATGGGGAATGATATATAAGGTAGTGAAATCATTATATAGTTGGTATATGGGGAATGATACATAAGGGAGTGAAATAATTATATATTTGGTATATGGGGAATGATATATAAGGGAGTGAAATAATTATATATTTGGTATATGGGGAATGATATATAAGGGAGTGAAATAATTATATATTTGGTATATGGGGAATGATATATAAGGGAGTGAAATCATTATATAGTTGGTATATGGGGAATGATACATAAGGGAGTAAAATCATTATATATTTGGTATATGGGGAATGATATATACGGGAGTGAGAGCATTATATATTTGTTATATGGGGAATGATATATAAGGGAGTGAAATCATTATATATTTGGTATATGGGGAATGATATATAAGGGAGTGAAATCATTATATATTTGGTATATGGGGAATGATATATAAGGGAGTGAAATCATTATATAGTTGGTATATGGGGAATGATACATAAGGGAGTGAAATCATTATATATTTGGTATATGGGGAATGATATATACGGGAGTGAGAGCATTATATATTTGTTATATGGGGAATGATATATAAGGGAGTGAAATCATTATATATTTGGTATATGGGGAATGATATATAAGGGAGTGAAATAATTATATAGTTGGTATATGGGGAATGATACATAAGGGAGTGAAATCATTATATAGCTGGTATATGGCGATCTCATTCCAGTATTTTCAGTCAGCCTCTTGTGAGAGAAGACTCTACTCATTCTTGGGACTATAGTATGAATAAACATCTAGTTGCTGTATATGGGAGACTAGTCTGTATTAGTTAGCTCAGTGTGTAGAGTTGTTATTCTTAATTGACATCGTGATTTATGGATATTTTAGACAAAATACATTGTGAGTCATCTGATCTGCTGAGCGTAGTTGTGAGCATGTTAGGAATGAATGTGGAGTGTAGAAGTGTGATTGATATTCTCAAGATATACCAATGTTTTGATGGTTCGAAAAATATTTGCCTGTGATTTTAAGTTCAGAGACTAGTTTTTTCGGAACAATTTGGGAGCTCTGGAATATAATTTGTGATTGGAGACAGATCTAATTTTGGTTAAACTCCTGTTTCCTGGGCTGTACAGATTGAGACCATGCAGCACCTCTTATGTAATAGTGTAGCCGGTGAAATGGAGCAGTTGCAATTATCAGAGGGATCTGATATACATCCTCTGTTTGCAGGGATATTAGTTTGGGACTATAGGAATCCCCATTCACAACCTTAGCAAAGATGTTGGTCTGTTGCTCATGAATACAAATCTGTAGTTTCAGCAATGTCGTTTCAATTTCTGATTTCATTAGTGGTGCTTGCCAGAGACTGATGAATCAGGATTAGGAGTTTCATCAATGACATTTGCATGGGGCTGTTGAGTCTTAATCTATGATTTCATTAGTGCGCTGGGACTGATAACATCTGGAGTAGTTTCATCAATGGGGGTGGGGTGATGTTGGTTGGAGATAGATGGATGACATTTTGTAATTCATTTGCGGTGTATAAGAGGAGTCAATGAACGGTGGCCTAATGCTCGGCATTGCTGAGCATTGGATTCTTAGCAGCTTTAGAATGCAAAATCTGGGGAATTCAAATTTGTTAATTAATAAATTATTAGGGATCTGTCGACATTGTGCAACTGTGATATATTTATTCAATTCTTTATTTAGACATACTGCATATCATTGGTTATTTTATAACATGATTTATTGATTAAAATTGTATTCAATCTTAGAGAATATACATTTGATAAAAATGTGTTTGCCTTATTGAGTAGTCAACCTTGTGATCTTCATCCACTCTTGGTCACACCTAGGACCTCGTTTCAAATTCTTATTCTTTCATAACCAGATAAACATGTACTTATTCTTTCAGTCAGAATCAGTTGAGCCTAATTTAACCATCATGATTTTTATGAATCATCAGATATTCAATATTTGATAACTGCTCTTAAGTTCCACAAAGATTGCATTTCTGTCTTGATCAATTGTAAGTTTTTGAAACATTATTCTCTCATTCAGTCAGAGCATGTGATCTACACCATAATTTCGTCCTCTCCAGTACAATGTGGAATTCTAGATGCTCTCTCTCTCTCTCGCTCTTTCTCTCTCTCTCTCTCTCATTACGCTTCCATCATTTCTTGAGGCAAGTGTTTCTCTTTGGCTGTCTGTAACATTATTTTATTATCAGCTAGTTTCTTCATTCTGTGAAAGTTGTTGATATTGACCATAAGCGTCAACAAAGTCAATCTCCCATAGAACCTAATAGCGATAACCTAGTGCAGATGGATTGTAATCACACACACCCATGAAAAGTTGATCATTCTGTAGCAGCTGCCGAGACTTGGACTAGAAGCTTTTGATACATACATCAGTCGAATTAAGAAGAGATTATATCCTAAGGGTCCTAGAATGAAAATTTAATTCACTCCTACATTTATTCCCCCATGCATATATACACGCCAAGTTGAAGAATAACTCAAATAAATGGTGTGTTAGGTGATGTGTGTGTGTGTGTGTGTGCGCGGAGATAAATTATAATTTCTAATCTTCATTTATTTGCTAGCTCTAAGTGAAAATATTTCCAATCATTTTAAATTGAAAATGGGAACCTCAGCATCTGCAACGTGATGCAATAATTCTACGGCTATATACTGGCATGAGATGGCATCATGGTTTAATGCTTTGCTTAAGACTTGTCTGTACAGTGTCTCTGTGAACGTCACTGACTATATTTCAGTGGTTAGGGGGTGGATAATAGACGAATAGTTACCCGGATGAACTTGGCAAGGTACAGTCTGTAGACTAGATCAATCACCCGTCTAGAGACATCTATCTTCTCATTGCAATTGTCCGCACATCTCTGCATTTCCTCAGCCCTCATAGATGGCGCTGAAGTCTTTTCTACATGAAAATACGAACTAATTATCAAATAGGTTAATATTTAAATTACATTGTCTTAATAACTAATCATACATACCAGGGTTGGAAAAAAATCGATTTTTTTCAAAAAAATCAAATCAATCGATTTTTTTGATTTAAATCGATTTCAATGATTTAAATCGATTTTTATTCGCGACATCCCAGGAAATTACGTAAAACTTATACAGTGAAACCTGTATTAAGACACTGGCTGTGGGAGTCGCAGAAGGTGGTCTCTTAAGACAGGTGGTCTCTTAATACAGGTCCAGATGCATTGCTAAACTGTATTTTGGAACTGAATAAAGTGGTATTTTTATGACTTATTTTTAACTGAATTTTAAGCTTGCTGGTTTCTTAATACAAAAAAACTTTGTTCGCTTAAGCAGTTTTAACAGTATTATTATTGCATCATTTTTTATTGCATCATTTTTTTATTGCATCATTTTTCTATTGCATCATTTTTTTATTGCATCATTTTTTTTAAATGATGCAATAGAAAAGCATTTTTTCATTCTTGAAAAATACAGTCAAAACTGCTTAAGTGACAAAGGCTATGAAATATTTTCAATTCCATAATTAGCAAAATGTCTAACTCCGGCCGAAAACAAGATCCAATATGGATTCATTATGAGAAAGTGAAGACCCCAGATAAGGCCGGTGTCCGGGCTGTCTGCAAGGTCTGCCGACACGAACTCCAAGGTATCCCAGAGCGGTTAAAAAAACATGCAGCCAATTGCACAGGTCCACCAACACCAGCACTTCAAGGTCTAGCTGTAGCCGCAACAGAAACGGGGACTTCATCTCAATCTGAGCAGCAGCAGCGCGTTGAAACTGTTGTTGATCAAAACGATGTGGTGGTGATGGAAGTTGAACCTCTGTCAACTTCAAGTTCTGCTTCAGCGGCAGTGAAGCGCCCAGTGCACGGTCAATTAGCTGCTGGTACATTGGCCGCTAAGATACCCAAGCTGAATTATGGTCTACAGAATTATGTCATCAGAACTTCAGCAGAAAAACGTGGTGAATTAGATCGTGATGTAGCTAGGATGGTGTATGCTACGAACTCCCCATTTCGCTTAGTAGAAAATAGACATTTTATAAACCTTGTAAAAGATTTACGACCAGGCTATCAACCACCATCCAGAAAGGACATAGGGGGGAAATATTTGGATGTTATCTACACAGAAGAGCGGGAGAAGGCGAGAAAAAATTTGGAAGGTGAACTTGTCTGTCTAGCATTAGACGGTTGGAGCAATATTCATAACGAGCCTATCGTATGTGCTACAGTGACGACCTGCTTAGGTGATATTTACTTAGTGGATACTACGGACACCTCTGGACATCCTCACACAGCGGAATATCTTTATGACATTGCGAAGCAGACAATTGAAAACACGCACAATGATTTTGGGTGCATTATATGTAGTATCGTCACAGACAATGCTGCTAATGTAGCAAAGATGCGAGAGTTCTTGAAAGAACGACTGGGTTTCAACATGATTGCGTATGGATGCACGCCTCATCTTCTAAATCTGACTTCAAAGGACTTAGAAATGGGTAATGTTAAGGAGCATGTCACACAAGTTGTGAAGTATTTCCGAAATAACCACTTTGCTAGTGCCCAAATACGCCAATCATCGTGCAGAAAGTTAGTGATGCCAGCAGATACAAGGTGGAACACAATGTACGATTGTTTAAACTCGTATTGTGAGGCATGGCCGACACTTGTGACAATCTGTGATGGACATACTGACCGCATAGATGTTGCCATTGCCAATAAAGTTCGTAATGTAGTAATCAAACGTTCTGCAGATGAATACCGACTTTGTTTGAAACCAGTAGCTTGCGCTCTCGATAAAGCTCAATCGGACAATTGCACAATAGCAGAAGCAGTTGAATTATGGAAAGATGTAAAAACGGCCCTGCATAATGACACTAATAATTCAACAAAGCGTGCGGCCGATAAGCGTTATCAACAAGCTGTGACACCTCACCACATGCTGGCCAATCTACTCCACCCTAAATACCGTGGTCGAAACTTGACTCAGCAAGAACGTGAAACTGCACTCACCGTAGCATCCGAAATCCCTGGTTTGATGACTTTGGTAATCAAATTCGAGGCCATGGCACCACCATTTCACATTCTTAAATTTAACGACGAAGTTGTTAATGGAGTAACCTCTCTTCATTGGTGGAAGTCGCACAGACGTGACTTCGAGGATGATCTGCTGGAAGCATTTGAATTCACTCAGCGTCTGATGTCAGCTGTGGCGGCGTCAGCTGGTGTCGAGCGCGTGTTCTCCAGCTATGGGCTCGTGCAGAGTAAGTTGAGAAACAAACTTGGAACTTTAAAAGCGGCTAAACTAGTATTTCTTTTTCGGTCCCTAAACTGTGACAAAGAAAATGACTTCCGGTTTCAGTTGAATGATGATTGTTGACTAGACTAGTGAAGTACAATTGCAGCATTATTGAAAACTGAAAGTGAAAAGTGATGACAGACACATCTATCTGTGACTCAGTTAGGTTTGCGCGATATTGCTTGAGAGAATATCGATATCGTTATTATAAAAAAATTGCGGTATCTCAATAGTCAATATATCGAGTGTTCTGGTTAATCACTTAATTGTGAATAATTAAAGAATATGCATCCCATCATTCATAACATATTGAATATTTTGAAAGCAATTTCACTGGAAGCCGTTGCTGCCTAAGTCAGCAACGGTTTTCAGTGAAATTGCTTTCAAAATATTCAATATGTTTATTATGTTACGAATGATGGGATGTCTATTCTTTAATTATCACTGTTTGAACTAATAATATATAGAGTTCAAAATTTATATATTACGTCATATTAGCAACGATTTTTCAATTTTGTTCACAATTGCATCACAGATACAGTGAGTAGCAATAGGACAGAAATGATGCAATGCATAAATCTAACGAATTAGCCCTAATTAGATGCACAAAATCTATGAAGGTATGCAAAAGTCATCATTGTCTAAGTCTATCAACCTTGTTAACTTCTGTCTTTAAAAATATGCTCAAATTAAAATTGATAAACTGGTGTACATTTTTCAACAATTTTGGTGGACGATGTTGCTGTCTGCGACAGCTCTATCATCCACCAAATTTGTTGAAAAATGTACACCAGTTTATCTTTAACCCTTAGCACACTGATGTCGAAATTTTTAAATTTCAAATTAAATTTAAAGATAAACTGGTGTACGTTTTTCAACAAATTTTGTGGAAGATGGTGCTGTCACAGACAGCAGCATCGTCCACAAAAATTGTTGCAAATTGTACACCAGTTTATCTTTAAATTTAATTTGAAAATTTAAATTATCATGCTCCAGAGTGCTAGGGGTTATGTTTATTTTGAAAAATTAAAACTCCTACATCAGTGTGCTAAGGGTTAATGTAATGTAATGATGTGTTTACGTGTTACAATGTATATAGTTTCTTGCCAGTTTCAGCAATTACTGATTTTGATTTTTGAAGTTGTAGTAAACTACTTAATTTAATAACATTTCAATCTTTATTGTTTTAGTGTTAAATAAAATGGAGCCCAAAAGTCCAACTTGATAAGCACTAGCCAATAGTAATCGAGACACTCAATGACACTCCAGAGTGACTCCAGACGCATGTCATAGCTGAAAAAAGAGACAGTGTCTTGCTTTAAAAGAGTGTGCTTTTGGAATTAGACTAATAGTAATAGCCATACTGGCCCATACATGACTTTTCATGTACACTATTGCTTTAATGGTCATGTAGTGACATGTACGCACATGGAATTCTCCTCTTCTTTACAGCTTACACATACTTAATGATCATACTTTGTACACATGTGTGATGTACTGTGTACATGAACCTCAAGTATGTAGATTGTAGATGTGGACTCGTGCACTGGGTCTAGTCTTGCTGATGACAAATATGAGCAATTAAGTGTATAATTCTATTTTGTGTTGATGTTCAAGTGCCATGGAAGCAGTAAAATAATTATGTTACTTTAATTTAACAAAATTACTGTTAATTGTATTAATTACTTGAAAATTCCTCTATTTTTGCAAAACTGATTTAAATCACGATTTTTTCGATAAAAATCGAGTGATTTAAATCATGATTTAAATCATGATATAAATCAATTGATTTAAATCAAGCCAACCCTGATACATACTGATATTGAATATTGAAAAACAATTTGAAATCTCAACTGGTCAGATCATGTTCATTTTGGTTTCAAAAGCTTAAAGCACAACCTTGCTGCATGGCCTACATTAAGTGACCACCTGTCTTTAGAGTCTGATGATTTGTTAACCACCACCATGCTGTATGCCATACATTACATTGCCACCTGTGTTTAGTGTCTGATTGTTTCTGAACTACCTCCATGTTGGATGTCCTATATTACATGACCACATTTATTTCGTGACTGATAGGTTGTTAACCACCACTATGTTGAATGGCCTACATTAAGTTACCAGCTGTCTTTATTGACCAATAGTTTGTTAACCATCACCATGTTGTTATGAACCTCACTAAGTGATCACAGGTATGTCTTTAGTGCCCGATGGTTTATGAACCACTAAATTGTCCCTGGGCCATGTCAACCAGGACAAACATGAAGATATTGTGTGTGCAAGAACGATCCTGTGGAAAATTTTGAAGCACATTTTTTCTTGGAGCTGTTATTGCGTATGTCACGCATACATGTACATACACACACATGCACTAATGCACGCACGTATTTACATACAGATGTACGTGGAAACACACACGTTCACACGCTCGCTAGGTCAAGCATACACACATACCCCAGACACGCACGCACCCTCCCTCCCTCCCTCTCTCCATCCCTCACTCACTCTCACTCGCATACGCAAATTCGCATACGGATGTACGTAGACGAAGGCACACACGCCTGCACACTGAAAATATCCGATCAATGAAACGGTGTGGACCACTTTCTTGGAAGAAAATGAGCCTGTAAAAATGAATGTTTTCTATACTATGCCTGGTAAGGACATTACCTATAGCTGCAGAGAGTATTCTTTGTACCATAATATCAGGGTAACTCTGAATAGGCGAGGTGAAGTTAGTGTAGATTGGCACGTTCAGAGTATAATGATGAAAAAACATCGCCTCATGAGGGGTAGCAGTACAGACATGCCGAGCGGTCTGAAATAGAGGTGGTACTCATCTTACGTAATCCCTATGTTAACATACAGGCTTTCTGGATTATCAAACTATTAATGTACACCAACATATCTATTAATTATTGAGCTATTAACAAGATTCTGAATTACAATCTCTGTGAGAGGTAGATAACATCATGGAGTGATCCGATCTGCCAGTCAACCATCTGACGTCATAATCAATACATCACATGTAAGGCGAAGTATCAAAATGATGTATAGCTAAGTCATGGAAATCGAAGGGCATCAAAAAGTGTAAGAATTACATGTCTTTAATGGATTTACAATTTAATAAATATTCCGTAGAATATTTTGAAGATAATTTACCTGGGAGCTGTTGCTGTCAAGTTAGTTTCAGTAAATGGTACAGCTTATCTGTACATTGATCTTGAAATTTTGATACTGTGAATTCAATTTTCAAAGTTTCAAATCGATTCCAAAACAAGTAAAAGTGGTTGTGTTTGTGACTGGTTGGTTGTTTGTTTGTTTGGTTGGATGGGTGAGTGTTTTGGCATAATTTGCAGGATACTACATAAATCACGTTTTCGTAATCGCAATCTAAATTAGACTGAATTTGGAATTTGTCTTTGTTATGAAAGCTCACAAATGTTTTTTGATTTGGAAGAAGTAGATTCAATTTACACCTTTTCCTTCCACATTTTAACCATTCTCCTATGCCCGTAATTGGACGAGTGTGACGAACCTTGGTAGGCCTGTGATCTGCAGCATTATCAAAGATAATTTACAAATCCTGTAAAGTTTCAGCCTTAGATTTGTGCACAAATCTAGACGAATAGCCTCTCGGCTTGAGGGCCTTGAGTAAGAGGGGCATGTGGATTCAAAGTTTTTTCTATCACTCGAATTTCTATGAAAACGCTGATTTGTGATTTTACAATTCCTTTAAAGGTATGAGGCGGATGGACAGATTTCTTGCGAAGTAATTCATGCAAATCTGTGGGCGTAAAATACACTTTGTAATCAAGGTGTTCAGTTGTGTCAACCTTTACACCTTTGTATAGAGATACACCTGAGAAGTCTACAAACAGCTGGTCAATGTTGGCCTTAAGCTTGATATGCGGGTCATGATTGTTCAAAATGGTGGAAAATTCATTAAATTCTTCCTTTGTATGAGTTTCAAATCGATTCCAAAATAAGTAAAAGTGGTTGCGTTTGTGATTGGTTGGTTGTTTGATTGGTTGGTTGTTTGATTGGTTGTTTGTTTGATTGGTTGGTTGTTTGATTGGTTGGTTGTTTGATTGGTTGGTTGTTTGATTGGTTGGTTATTTGATTGTTTGATTGGTTGGTTGTTTGATTGGTTGGTTGGTTGTTTGTTTGGTTGGTTGTTTGATTGGTTGGTTGGGTGAGTGGGTGGGTGGGTGGGTGGGTGGATGGATGGATGGATGGATGGATGAATGGAATGATGGACGAATGGATGGATGTATGGATATGTAGGTAGGTCGGGAGTAGATAGATAGATAGATAGATAGATAGATAGATAGATAGATAGATAGATAGATAGGGAGGTAGGTAGGTAGGTAGGTAGGTAGATAGATAGATAGATGCGTTATGCATCTGATACATCACATTACACTTGACCTAATGATCTCCACCGGTCAAAGTTTCCCAATGGCAGCTCCAACCTGCAAAGTCTGTGATTGAGTTCATTTGATAGAGCTAGAGTTTACCGGTTCCTATTTGTTTAACATTGTTATGTCTGTTTGAATATCATGGTTAGATTGCATCGCTCCCACGGCAAGTATATGATTAAAGGAAACTAATCCTGCATGACCTCCTCGGTAAAATCTTTAATCTCCTGAAGAATTATTTAATGAGGCTAGAGTTCCGTAATCTTCTCCACTGGGACATTATGTCAGTACACTTTGCAATTAAAGCATCAGTATGGAAATAGAATCGCCATCTTCATCATTACTAGCCATTTTCTCTTTGCTATTTTCTTCTTCTAAACATTGATTGCTGTTTGCATAGGTTATGTTCAACATTTAAAAATATGTTAAATAACTCGTGGTTGCCTCTGGCGTCTTCTGAACCTTCATATTTACCTTCACATCCGGACTCGCTTGATTCTTCATATTCACTCTCAATCTGCCTTGTTTCATCATCTTCCCTTTCCAACTCCATTGCTTCTTTGTCTTCACTGTCTATATTTACACTATTACTGTGGAATCGGGTCTTAGGCTGCAGCAGGTCATTTGTCTTAGCAAAAGTTGAACCACATTCAGAACATTTACGTCTTGGCATATTGTCTGGAGGCTAGATCTAGCAATCACCAAAGCTACAAGTCAAGTCTCCTTTTTTCTCACCAATCTTGACCCTTGTAGTTGGTCATAATATATATATATATATATATATATATATATATATATATATATATATATATATATATATATATATATATATATATATATTGTCACTCGCACCCATAACCAATATTTCACTAATAGGCGTCACTTTGAATCAATCTTACCCTGGTAGTTGTTTATAATTTATGCGAGTCTATAACTTCATCCATACATTTTGATTTTCACTGTTACACTAGTTGGCTGACACCGCTGGCACGGGAAGTCCAACTACTGATTGTACCAATAACCAATATTTGCGTAATTGTCTACTCGTTTATGACCTCAGTCAAACAATTACCTTTTCACTTTTACAATAATTGATTGACGCTTAAAGTCCAAATACCACTTGCATCAATAACTAATATCTACATAACAGCTGATTTTGATTTATGTGCATCTTTTGCTTCAACCAATAAGATCACATGTCTATTACTTTACTCCAATATAAAGTCTTTTAACAGCTGGCTATAATTTATCTGTGTCTATCTCCTCAGCCAATCAGATCGTGCATTTATTGCTATAGGGCATAATCAAAATTCTTGAAACAGCTGTTTATAAGTTATACATGTCTGTCGTTATTGCCCATAATCGATAATTCCACCCCTATCATTTCATCCAATCACATTTCGCACACATCACAATAGGACATCAATATTCTTCAAACACCTGGCTAAAATTTATGCTCATCTATTGCTATAACTCATAATCAATAATTCTGCATCTATCACTTCAGCCAATCGCATTGTGCATCCTTCCATATAGGACATAATCGATATTGACTGACAGTTGGGTATAAATTTTGCGCGTCTATTGGTATATCCCATAATTGATCATCCTGCATCTATTGCTTCAGCCAATCGCATTGCATCAGGTCTTGGGACATATATATATTTTACTGGTATATCATTACCTGATTCGCTAGAGGAAATAATGAAAATAGGTATTTTTAGTATATTTTCTAATATCTTAGAGCAATTTAGTACACAATTCCAATAACCACTTTAGAAATGGATGATTGTCATGACAGACCTACATGGAGTCTATCGCCAGATCCCTGCAAAACAGCTGGTCTTTATAGAGGAATTTTATCATATTATGCTCAATTATTAGTGGACAATCTCTACATCACTATTTCTACATAAGATGCATTCTCGCCACAATGTATAGAGACCAGCAGGGCGATCTCCGTGTGGTATTGTACCAAATAGATTTAGTAAATTACAAATACGACTTTTCTTATAAATCCATGTCAAAGGTAGCAGCAGGTACAATAGAAATTTCAGATGCGCTGTTGAATATAGACTTTCGGTTTAATGTGTGGAGTGTATAATCAGCTCGGAATAGGACTAGAGCACGAGCAAGCACGTTGGGACAAGGTCAATGTTCAGAAAAGGAGGAATGTTATTAATGACAATATCTCAGTGAGTTCCTGTTGGATTTTGATAATCCAAACGGTTTCATGTTCCCAGATGAGAACGGATGCTTCCAGGGATTAGAAATCGGTCCACCTACATATTTTATACCTTTTACATAGCTTAGTAGTAATGACAAGTGATAGATGCGCCATTTTGTTGGTCCTCCCAAGTCACGTTTTTTTTCGAGTGGGCTGGGATTAATTGCACATTTATTGACTGGCAAAAAGGGGCGTGTTCCAGTAGGTGACGTTATACAGATACATGCACCAAAACACGCCCATTTTGCCATAATCCGGAGGACAAATGAAAAAGCGTGTTTATCTCTCCTCCTCAGGTTTCTGACATTAATGGAGAAGACGTGACAGTGCGGATTTAGTGGTAAAATAGTAAATAAAATTTAGTCCATCACGTTAGGTGTGTGAATTGTATGTTATTGATGAATTTACAATTTAAGTCACTCTGTTGAAAATTTTGAAAATAACTTGACTGAGCGCCATAGGCACACTCACATGTATCAAAATATGCACCATTTTATTTGAATAGTTATCTTTAAAATTAGATGCTGGGAATTCACTTTTCAAAGTTTCAAATCAATGCCATGATGTATAGAAAGATGACGGAGCTTAGCTAGAAATGAGCGGGCATAGGTATACATGGATCCGTAGACCATGTCCCATTACTGACAATATGATGCTCATAAGGCGCCTGTTTAATGCTCTTGTGTCAACAATGACTCAGTGATCAAAGTTTTACTCATATCAGTGGACACTAATGGACATGATTTTCTAAAGAAAAGTATCACTTTGCAGTCCAACAAAATTCAAATTTTTGCTCAGCCACTGTTTATTTGCAGGCCAAGAAAAGATAATTCTTTAAAGTTTACCACAGGCATTACTGCTTCTGTTCTCGAGCGAGGCATCCCTGTGTTAAATTTTCATAAATATTCCTCGCTTGGCTTAAATTGCTCAATGCCAATGCAGAAGGTTGTCGGCTTGACTATTAAAGAGTTTAATTTGAAGCAACATGGTTTAAATGATCTGGCTATGTTAAATAATATATACATCTCTAATGTTGACGATACCTGTACACATCAAGAAATACACTATTTGGCTGTATTTCATAATATATACATCTCTTATGTTACTGATACCTGCAAACATCTGGCAACGAAACCCCACAGTACTTGTTGTTGTGCATATGAACTGGAGTCACTCTCTGAGAAACTCACTAATGATTCCTGTAAACAAAGAGCATACATACCAGCTGCATACACTCTTTGACTGATATGGGCATACACATTGAATGTGATAAAGTAGTTATCATTAAAACATAATCTGCTGATACATGGTCCACAAAAAAACGATCTATCCAAAGAAAAAATATATATATGTCCAAAATTAAAGCCATAAAAATGTGGAATTATTACACAGCTTATACAGCTGCATTGCAGAACATGCTTCAATAATTATTCAGTGAAATCAACTTCAAGAACCAAGTCCGGCCATCTTGGGGATTTGGCTGCACCCATCATAGATGCGAAGGAGTCGAAGGTCTAACAATCCCATAGAGGACGCCACTGTACACACCTGCTAAATCTGCTACAGATCAAACTAAAAGAAGCCAGACTGGGAATACTGACAACTAAGAAGAACCTGAGGGAGCTAAAGACTCGCAAAGGACAAGAAACAGTGTCCAAAGAAACCGGACTGGCTACACTGACGACCAAGAAGGACCTGAGGGAGCTAAGGACTCTCGCTGAGGACAGGAAACAGTGGTCAAAGAAACCTGACTGGGTGCACTGATGACCAAGAAGAGTGATTGCTAACAGCTGCAGAATGTTTTGAAAATTACTGCAGCCACAGAACACAGTATATCATCATCATCATCATCATCATCAGTAGCAGTTGAAGTTGGAAACAACCACTATCTGTGATAGGAAACACTAATCTTTCACTCGGTATGTGTTAAACCGTATCACAAATATTATGCTATAAAAGATATATGCAGCATTGAGTTTCCGAAGTATTCCCTAAAATGTTGTTATTTTTAATAAATTCGGAAATTGTGCTGTGTTATCTAAGATGGCATACCTAGTTAGAATTAAAAATTAGTCGGTAAAATAAAGGACTTGATTTCTGCCCCCACCCCTGCCTCCCACCTCCCATTAACATTTGCTTCCAGATTATTGAAAGCTGCACAAGTAAAAGTATTTTGTCTTTACTTACGAAAATATATGTTATAAAATCATTACCTTGAGCGTAAATATATAGTGAAGTGATGTCTCCTGGAAGACTATTTCCATCATAATGAATTCGAGATGGAAACAAGTATTTCCCGAAAGACAATGTTGTACGGGTTGGGCTGGTGGAAAGTGTGTGCGTGCGTGTGTGCGTGCGTGTGCGCAGGCGTGGGTATGGGTAAATAAGACCCGTACACAAATCGGCTCGTGGAGTATGAACCCAATGTCACACTACTAGATAGATGTGTGAAAGTACATTAACTAAAAGACATATTTCTTGATGATGTCCTTACACCAGTCAAACCAGTACATTTAAGACATCATAACTATTAAAAACACTATCATTGAGACGTTAGATAGCGCAGTCTATCCCTGAGCCGAGAGATAGCACAGTCTATCAATGAGCTTAGAGATTGTCCAGTCTATCCCTGAGCTAATACATAGTTCAGTCTATCCACGAGCTGAATAGATAGCCCAGCATATCACTAAGCTGAGAGATAGCCAAGTCTATCCCTGGGCTGATTGACATCGCAGTCTATCCATGAGCTGATAGATATCCTAGGCTATCTTTGAGCTGAGAAGTAACCAAGTCTACAATATTATACAGTTCCAACTTGAAATACGCATAGTAACTTGCTATAAAATGTTACCGTACATTCTGCCAATGATGCTGTTCACCACCTCCACGCATACGCTGACTGTCACTTCTTCGACTAGATAATTGGCCACCAAATATGCAACGTAACAGCCTAAAGACCTAGTCTCAGTCAGGTGGAGAGGCCTGGGATCGTATTAGGGAGGGAAGTAAGTACTCAATCGTGAAAAAGAAATCCGTGATTTCGTTTATTTCACTTCATGAGTATACTTACCTCCCAAATACTCTTTGGTATTGTCAGAATTCGAAAGTTAATCTGGCGGGAGTGAGGTGAGGTCACTTGACCAGCTCATCAGTGAAAGAGCAATTACTTTTGCATAAGCACATAAATATCTGAAGTTGCATGAAAGACACAACCAGGAAATGATTCGAACATCGGTTAACACAACCGATGACTGAGAGGAGTGACCATTGGAAAACATGTGCTCCCACATCCTTTTGTGAAGGAGAAACAATAACCTCAATGTCCTAAACGCTCCCTACATACTAGAGTACTAAAGGCCAGTGAAATGAAAGGCTTCATTTTGTATACTATCAAATGCGAACCACATAAAACACAAACCATCACCGTATTCGAAATACAATACACGTGACAAAAAACGAGACAACACCAACACAGAACTGACCTGCAAAAGGTGGCTGCTCACAGAGCCTCTGGGCTACCGACATAATGTCATCCATCCGGGACACCATTAAACAGGGTGGTGAAAACCACCACACCATGGACACTGTCAGCCTTGGCCATGTCAAGTTGTTTACCCATAGCGGCTTTGTGGCAGTACTGGATGCACTCCACAATCCACCTAAAAATGGTATCCTTGGACGCCCTGCCATGAGGTTCAATATATGATAGCTATAAAGAGCTGGAGTCCATCTGCCATTCCTGAGTCTGCTTTTTATAGCGATTTAAAGCATGAACCAGACACCATGCCTTTGAATTAGGATCATATTTAGCAGATAAAATGATCGGTTGACCCAGATATATCAATGACTGTTTTAGCCATGAAATTAACCCTAGATAGAAGCCTTCTTCACTTGTAACCACGACATGGTCTGCCTCGGTTGGGAGGGCGTGAATTTCACTTCTACGCCTTGCCAAGAATGCAGCAATTAGAAAAACTATTTTAAGTGTCAACAATTTGATTGAAATGGAACTTAGTGGTTCAAAAGGTTTATTCGCTAACACCTGGCGTACTAGGTATACACTTCAAGACGGAATCGTTGGAGGATTCCTTGGTTTCAGAGTACCCATGCCTTTGATTAAGTATTAAGATTACATACTTCATCACTTCCCCTATTAGCCAAGCAAGAGATAACTGACAGTAACGCTGATTTATAACCAGCAATATAAAATAGGTTTAAGGCTGTAAGAACCATACAGGTGACAGAGGAAATCGGCTACTCCCTGAATAGATGCATCCATTGGATTAATACATCTTTTTGAGCACCATTCCTTAACTCTATTGATTTTATAATTGTATGCTCTGGAGGTTAACCCCCTTCTGGCTTTAGCCATAAATGTGGCTGCTTGCTCAGAAAAGCCCTCCTTAATTGCGGATTCCTTGACAACATCCACACAGTCAATTGGAACATTGACAGATTGATGTGAAGCGCCTTCCTTGCCCTAGAAGATTACGTTGTCCATCGGAGGAAGAGGCACAAGATTGCAGAGCAGAAGGTCCAGCAGATCCATATACCATGATCGGGTTGACCAGTTTCGGACGATATTTGGCACTCCTCTTGACTGAGCTTCTGAAGAATTTTTGGAATTAGGTGTGCTGATGGGTATGTGTATGCATACATTCCATCCCAGCTGATAGCTAACACATTTGTTGCGATAGTGCTCAGATCTGGAATTGGAGAGACATACGTCATCATCTTCACTTTCTTCTTCGTTGCGAAGAAATCTATTGGAGAGACATATGTCGTCATCTTCGCTTTCTTCTTCGTTGCGAAGAAATCTATGTTGGGTTTCCCCCAGTGGTTAAACAGACGATCCACACCACCACACATTGATTTAGTTAACATTCCATGGGACGTATACCCATTCTTCAGCTCAATGATTTCCTCTAATTTATTTAGTCTTCACGGAATATGAGCTGCTTTCAGGGTGATCACATGAACTAGACACCAGCAAAGCAGTTTCCATGTCATCTTACAGAGACTTGGCGCATTCGAGCTGTCCTGGCGGTTTACTGTTCAGTTGTCTGATCGAACCAGAACTATTTTGCCCTGGATTTTCTGCACGAAATGTTCCATGTTTTAGACTATTGCTCGCATTTCCAGTAGATTGATGTGTTCTTGAGACTGATCCAAATTCCAAAGCCTGATATTGTGGCTTCTTCCAGGCAAACTTCCCACCCATCCATCGATGTATCTGTGTGCATCATTACCTGAGGGTGGGGAGGGGACAACATCACCGCCACTAGGAGATTGTCTCTTTCCATCCATCATTGAAGGTGGTGAATAAGAGGTTCCAACCCTGACACTTTTGAGTCCAGTGATCCTGTACGCTGGGTCCACTGTGTCATGAGAAATAACTGGATAGGCCACCTGCATAAAGCTGCCAGTGGAATGACTGGTCCAGTTAAACCATCAACACCAGCATTCCCAAATAAAGCTGTGCCAGGACATAACGACTGTTGCACACTGACTGTATTACTGAGATGAGTATCGCTGCTCTCTCTAGAGAAGGGAAACCATATTCTTTATCTAGATCGAAGAACATGCCCAGGCAAGGAAACTTCTGCGATGGTGTCAGCTGATGTTTGAAAGTTGATTATCCAGCCCAGATCTGCCAAAGTTTTCAAAACATTTTCCAGATTTGCTGATAGACTTCCCTGATTGTGTGATTTTAACAGCCAATCGTTTATGTACGTGTGTACTGCTATATGTCTCTTGTAGACGTATGTTGTGATAGCCGAAAACCCGAGGAGCCATCGAGATTCCAAATGGAAGAAGTTTGAACTCCCATTGGCGTTCCTGAAATGCGAATCTCAGGAACCGACGAAAACCCCTCACAATGGGAATATGGAAGTAAGCATCATTCAAGTCTATGGATGCCATCATCCACATTCCGTTCTCCAACCCAGCTAACACTGTCCATTTTGAAACTTGGGAGTGAATTTGTTTAGTGGTTTGAGGTAGAGAATTGGTAGCCACCCGCCAGTGCTTTTTGTCACTAGAAAAAAAGTTGAATAGAAGCCCGGACAACTTTGTGCCAGTTGAATGGCTCCTTTTGCATGGGGAATTTTATTTCCTCCTCGATGTACAACTGCTGATCTGGATCCCTTGGATTTTGAGTACAGATTTGGACCAGAGACAGCTGCAATGGTGGATTTGCTATCCAGTCGGGATGGTAACCGGCTGAAAACCATTACAAGACTAAGCAGTCCTGGGTTAGCTGCTCCCACACTTGACTACCTTGGTTGTGAAGGTGATCCACTTCTGACGGCAATAGTGGAACACGATGACTCTCTGGTCGTGCTAGTGACACTGGAGTTGTCCTTATGAGAACCAGCCCTTCAGGCCCTATTCCCATGACCAGATCCTCACGCACCCCTGCCTGCACCACGTGCACCATGAAGCGCTGGTTGCTGTCTGGCAGGATGTGCTGGAGGAGCCGTCTAACCTCACCCACCCCCTGCTGGCCCTCGCTGGCGTGGCCGTGGCCTATGCTGCAAAGATGGCTGGCCTCTGATCTTTCCAACACCACCACGAGCATGCTGGGGATGGGGCACAGCACGAAAGAGCTCTCTTTGAAGAAACTAAAATTGGTTCCGTAGCACCCTCTGGTTATTAACTAGGTTGACCGTCTCTTGGAACTACCTGCAACCTTCACCCCTAAAGAGCCCAGGGCATGCCATAGGCATCCGAAGAAGCCTATTATACAGGTCGTGGGATGGACACAGATTGTCTAATGCATGCATGCGTCGCATTTAAAAGACTTAGTAACCGACCTCGTCAAGCAGTCCAGAGCCAGGTTTATTCCATCCTAGATGGCTCTCTGGACTGAGACCGGGCTGGCTTGGTGTGACACGGATGCTGTTAGAACCCCTTGTAGCAGCTGGGAGACACGAGAGACAGCCGAGATGGCTTCTCTCGATGACTCCTCTATGTCACACAACACAGTATTAGCACTCCGCATTGCAGTAGTGCATAAGTGTCCCATATCAGCCCAGGATCATGGCCGCGTGTCCTCGCCTAAGACTGCTAGGTCATCCATGCAGGGCTTAGGGCCGAGGCTGTACCTCTGGATCTGTCCAGAAAGTATTCAGCAGCGCTGTGTCACAGCGGGGGGGGGGGGGGGGTCGCGAGACGTCCATTTGGTGTAATGGATGCCTCTGCTGATGAGAACATATTTACTATATGTTCTGCTTATGGCAGAGCAGGCACCATTCTGCCATCTGCTTACCCGTAAGCCACCACTGCTGCCCATGATGCGAAGCAGACGATTCCACCTTCAGTTCCGGCTTGACGCTCACAAGTCATTGGCAAGCAACAAGCGTGCCCTCTTAGGTGGTCACCCGCGAATGCTCGACTAGCCTCGGGCCCTCGTCGCCCTATAAAGCATTCGCATATGGAATTGTGGATGGAGTCACAGATACTTCTGGAAATCCAGGGAAGGCACACGGACGAGCGAGGGCTGGCATGGCTTGTCTCGTGGCTAAGCCAGGAGCCGGAGCCATGGAGTCATGATGACACCATCATGGTCCGGGCCTTCTGTAGTGTAACTCTCGGCAAGCCAAGGGATGCAGTACAGCCATTTATCCACTTCAGTCCGGCCTACCCATTGAGCCGTGAAGTTAATTCCCGTGGAAGTAACGCCATGAAAAAGGGTACCTGCATGCTCTATGGGCATGCAGGTACCCATTTCCATGGCCATCGGCTGGTCGAGTGATCCACACAGAATATCCTCTTCCCCTGCCAGAAAGGGTAGATGCCGAATTAGCAGAGTGCTAATCCAGCCTTTCTGGGAAGGAATCGAAAGACACTTTGAGAGGAAAGCTGCTCTAGCGCACCAGATGGGTGTGTAGTCGAGGCTATCACTCTTACCCACACACCCATGGACAAGGCGAGCCTCAAGCCACGTCTGTATCGCTAGCGAAAACTGGTAAACCCCTAATTAAAGACGATCTAGAGGCGGGAACATTCCACACTGGAACAGGTAAAGACGATGGCAAAGCATCTGTCCCAGGAAGTATGCCGTGAAGCATCTCTGGTACAATGTCCCTTATCATCTTCCTCATCTCTCCCACCATTTCCACATGGAACGCATCCATGTCCAAGGACATGCACACCTTCCGCTTCTTAGCACACACATTTGCACTTTCCTTCGCCTTCTGAACCTTCTTTCTATCGTCCACAGCATGCTACTATGTTAGTGTCCCCCCATGCCTACACGCATCACATTTGAGTATTGGTCCATACGTGGAACACCTAGAGCAGTCGTGGAGGAAATAGGGAGCCTTGATGAATCTATGGCATCGAGGGCAGTCGGTTTTCTGCAAGACATGAGACGAAGAAAGTGAAAAACCTGTATAATAATATTGTAGAGCGTGAAAAGGTACATAAAATTCACGAAAATTTTCACTGATTCATGATATCCGGTGCCCTACTGTCTCTAATAGGTTCGGCCCCAAAATTGCACCCATACCATGAGAAAGGTATTTGAAGACGCTAACTAAATATTGAGTTTAAAATTTTTTTACAGTGAAGTAATTTCGTAGTTCACAATTTCGTACCGAAAATTGGCTTAAATTTTGGCAGATTCATGATATTCTGTCCCCTACAGTCTGTAATAGGTTCGGCCCAAAAATTTCACCAACACCATTAGATAGGTATTTGTAGACGCTAATTAAATATTGAGTGTAAAAAACTTTCTACCATGAAGTCATTTCGGAGTGCACAATTTCGTACCAAAAATTGGCTTAAATTTTGGTCGATTCACAATATTCTGTCCCCTACAGTCTGTATTAGGATCGGTCCCAAAATTTCAACCATAGGGTTGGATAGGTATTGGAAGAGGCTAATGAAATCTTGAATTTAAAATATTTCTACCATGAAGTAATTTCGTGGTGCACTATTTCGTAACGAAAATTGGCTCAGATTTTGGCCGATTCACGATATTCTGTCCCCAACAGTCTGTAATCGGTTGGGTCCCAAAATTTTACCCACATAGACACATAGGCGTACCAATACGTTTGTAATATCCGTAATTTAAAAAAGATCTCCCATGAAGTAATTTCGTAATTCGCAATTTGGTATAGACAGTTGTACCGAAAATTGGCTTAGATTTTGGCAGATTCAAGGTATTCGATCCCTACAGTCTGTAATAGGTTCGGCCCCAAAATGTTACCCATATGGTTCGATAGATATGTGAATACCCTAATAAAGCATGGAGTTTATAAATTTTCTACCATGAAATAATTTTGTAGTGCACAATTTCATACCGAAAATTGGCTTAAACTTTCGTTGATTCACGATATTCTGTCCCCTACAGTCTGTAATAGGTTCGGCCCCAAAATTTCACCCATATTGTTAGATAGGTATCCTTATTTGCTAGTTAAGTGGGAAGTTACAAATTTGTCTACCGTGACGTAATTTGGTGGTGCACAATTTCGTACCGAAAATTGGTTTAGGTTTGGCCCAAATCAAGGTATTCGGTCCCCTACAGTCTGTAATAGGTTGGGCCCCGGTATCTTACCCCGATAGACATATAGGCTTATCAATACGTTAGTAATATTCGTAATTTAAAAAAGATCTACCATGAAGTAATTTCGTAGTTCACAATTTTGTATCGACAGTTGTACCGAAAATTGCTTAGATTTTGGCCGATTCACGAGTTTAGATCCCCTACAGTCTGTAATAGTTTCGGCCCCAAAATTTCACTCATATCATTAGATAGGTATTTGAAGACGCTAATGAAATCTTGAGTTTACAAAATTTCTACCTTGAAGTAATTTCGTAGTGCACAATTTCGTACCGAAAATTAGCATAGATTTTGGCAGATTCACGATATTCTGTCCCCTGCAGTCTGTAATGGGTTGGGCCCCAACATTTCACCCATAT